>VZTO01012497.1:35721-75250 GCA_013400615.1 Syrrhaptes paradoxus
ACAAAAGGGAGAGGAACACAGGTGATAAAATGTCTGTTTATCCTCGGAGTTTGCTCCTTTTCTCTTGTCTTTGTGCTTCGTTGCACCTTCTTTTGTACTTCGGCATTTCCATCTGTGAAGGTCGAAGGCTGTGGCCCTTTGTCTGTCAGCAGAGCCATCTCTGCCAGCCTCAGGGCTTTGGAGCCCTGGTGACAGCCAGTGCCGGGGGGCGGGATGCCGTTGGGTCGATTGCTTGCAGGTGGGGCTGTTTCGGGGGGGTGAGGCCACAGGTGTGGGTGATTTCTGCCAGCTCTGGTGGAGAGACGGTTACGCAGAAGAACTTTGAGGCGAGTTCTCTGTGTCCCTCCACAAGCTAGTTTCTCATTCTGCTGCCGGGTGTGAACATCTTCCACGGAGGGATCCACCCCGGGATTCAGTCACAGACCCGTGCACAGGTAAATCTCTACTTCTCCTTCATCCTTATAAATCCAGAAGCATCGCAGTCTGCTTTTTAAGTCTCACTTTCCCCGTGTTGTCCCAAGTTCCCCATGTAGGTAAGGATTCTCCAGCTGAGCTTTAGGGAACACGGGGCTCTGCGGGGTCCGGGGTCCCCGTGATGAAGAACAGATCTGGGTGTTGGTGATGTGGCTTCATCAAGGACGGATGATATTCTGTTGGCTTTGTACATTTTCAGAAGGGAGCTATTTTTGTAAAGATTAAAACTCTGCTGACTGTTGGACTGGCTGAATGACAATCTTAAGAGTCCAAATCTCTCTCTCTCCGTTTTCTCTGACTGATAATGATTTTTATTGTATTTCATTTGATGTGATAACCTTATCGCAGACTGAAATGAATTTATCCCTTGCTTTCCTTCCTCAGACAGAAGCTGATGAGGTCTCAGTTTTCCGAATAGCCTTCATTTCCAGTTGCAGAAACCTCTGAAAATTGAGGCTGCTTTCCTCCCCCCATTTGCAGTTCCAAGGAGTAAATAGCATGTGGGGGGGGGAACACAGCCCAGAACCTTCCAATTCAAGTCCCTGTTGCAAGAGCCGAGGAGAAGTCCTTTGTCTGTCACTGGAAGGAGTGCAGAGGAAAGCAATGGCTTTTAGTTTTCTTTGATTCAATAATCTGCCAGAGGTATAGCCCAGAGCGGTGCCCTTGCACTGCTGGTATCGCGGTTCAGCGCTGCACCAGCTACTGCTAACCTGCATGGAGCTGGAGCTAATCATACAGAAGGGGGAAAAAGCATATTTTCTGCTGCCATAGGGTATATATCCTACTTTTTATAGCTCTTAAAAATATTAAAAGTTAAGAACTTGCTCAACAAGTTTTAATTAGGCATTTCTTGGCATAACATGGACTTACTCTGGTTTCTATAGTGGGCTCTGTGGCTGTGGTTGTGTATCCATGTGTTTCTCTGCTGCTATTTGGAAAGACTTATATTTTTACAGCAACATTACCCATTTTCCCTTTATTGTAATTGTTTTGGAATAAGAAGTGATCATCCAGGACTGACCAATGTGCTCTACCAAACGTTCTGTTCTCAATTCTAGTAAATTGCTTTGAGAGTTGAAGGAAGCTCTGCTCAATCATGCAAGATACCCATTCCGAAACACACCAGGGAAGTAAACCTCCTTTAGCCTGTTGCAATCATATTTTTCACTTCTTGAAGATAAAACTGTAAGAGTGTGATTCCAAATGTGCGAACTTGCAAATCTTCATTCTTTGAATAAATAAATTAGTTTGATAGAATAACTTCATGTTCCTCATCTAAATCCCCAGACCCAGCAAGTGTTTAACTTCTAATTTATTACTAATAGAGAAATACTACTTGGATAGAATCTTCTGGATATCGGTGTTTCGCAGGCACCAAGCAGGGTGGCAGGCAGCAGCATGGCTCGTTCTTGCCTCCTCGGGGATCCCTGCCTGCCCCTGGGTTCCAGTTTCCCTTCCTTTCCTACACTGGAGCCAAGGGCTGCCCGCAGCTTGGCTCCTCTCCTGTTCAGTTAATCCTTTCTGTTTAAGTTTCTGCTTGTTTAGGATGGCCAGAGTGGTTTGGTTTTTGTTTGGGTGTGGTTGTTTTTTTTTAGGGTGACCAAAGTTTTGTTGATATTTCCGTGTGTAATATTAAACCCCCACTGAGCACCTGCTGATGGCCTGTGGTGTTATCTGGTAGATAAGTGATTGACTTTAAACCTGGGATATCACTGAAAGGTTTTTGTGTGTGTGTGTGTCTTGCTTGGTAGCCATTGTTCAGATAAACACTCCCCTGGAGCTCCTATCTCTCAAACTTAACACAGAGAAGCCACGGGTTGAACGAAGTTTTGATAGACTGGTGTCCTTGGTGGGTCAGGTATGCACTTGGTGGGGAAAATAGTAACACATCAGTGTTTTAAAAAGAGAATTCTTCTGCCGGAGTATGGGGGTTAAATTCAGCAAAGCTCAGAGTGGCACTTGTTGGGAAAAAGCTTAAGGAGTCCAAAGGAACAAAAAATATGAAAGTTGTCTCATTACAGCAACCCACATAACTGTACCAGAAGACTTTTTTTTTTTTACCAGTTGTATTGCATCCCATCTCCCCCATATGTATTTGCACCTCTCTGCATATCTGGTGGCTCCTTTTGCACACATAATGAAGCTGAGATGCAGAGCAATGGGGGGTGTTGCCTTGCCCCAGATAACCTGATAGCATTAAATTGCATTAAAAAAATCTGTTGTGAGGGAGTTTTGGGTCAAACTTGTGTTTCACAGTGGTGGGCAGGATATAGGGACCTTATGTGAATAGGAAATGTTTGTATCCACATCTGTGTGAGGAGTTTTATGATGAGTAAAAAATGATGAATGCTTGAATAATGGGGTGAACATCTGTACGCTCCGGGTTCAGCTTCATAAATCTAGTTTCCAAAGTCGTCTTGGTCCTGACTGAGTTCAGAAGAGTGATGGGGCATCTGGCGTTGGGAATATTGACTGTCTGAGCTCCAGAGCTTGCCTGTGACACAGAGGGGCACAAGGAGAGGAGACAGTACCCACAGGCTGGTGCCTGGGGCTGCTCAGGCTGCAGCACAGCGTGCTGTGGGGACAGTGTGTATCCCAGGAGTAGCTTGTCTCTGTGTTCCGCTGGCTGTGTGGCTGCAGATCCTATCTGTATCCTGTGTGCTCCAGACTAAACCTCAGGGAAATGCTGTCTAGATAGTAAAACAACCAGCAAAGAAGATGCTGTTAGTGCTAAGTAGATATTTGTATGGATGGGAGAAGATGCCCTGTGATCCTTCCTCTTTCTTATGTGTTAGCACATTACCTGTGAGATTGGGATCTAAATCTTTCAACTTTTTTTCCCTCCTCTGTGTCATTTGTTGGTTTTATTTGTTGTCTCATGTCATAGTTGGTTAAGTCTGAAATTCAGGGCACAGGCTCCAGTGCCAATCCTGTTCTTGTACTGATGGGCGGTGTAGCTGCTGCCACATGTGCTCTCCCATCTTCTTAAGGAAAGGAAAAAAGGTAACCAAAGTTTTTACGGGAATGAGGAAAGTGACATTGGAGGTAGTTATTGTTCACAGAAATGTTGCCTTTTCTAGAAGAATAGCTGAAGGTTTCTTACACTTTGTCATTTCTGTTTGTATGGAAGATAGATAACAGCTGCTTGAAAGAAACCATCCCCCTCCTGAGTAAATAATATTTTATAGGCTTCCATAGACTTTCTTTCATTTTTCTTTCAAAGATTCTAAAATAGTAAATATGACAGGAACAAAAAGTTAAGGCTTTGAAATCACTGGAGTATAACAAGCTGATAATGACAGAGCCTTTGAGAAGGGCAGCACCCCTGGGAAAACACCGCTCTCAGGGCCAGCATGAACTCAGGTTAGTAAAACAACTAAATAACATCATTAATTTTATCACTACAAGTGTCTTCAAACACTGGGCAAAGTGTTGCTATGTCTTTAGCCTACTTTTTCTCCACGAGGCTTCTGTTTTGAAGTAGCAGTGTCTCTGGTTAGTGGAAGGTGTTTGTTTGGGGCTGGTTCTGTCTGTACCAGAGCAAAGCTCCCACTGAGTCTTCACACCAGCCTCTTGGTTTTGAATGACAGATAAAATCAGGTCTGGCTTTCTTCATGTTATATGTAAGCCCTTTAAAGATAGGTAAAAATTCATTTAATAAAATCTGGTTAAGGATTCCTGCTTTTAAACGAATCTTGCAAATAAAAGCTTTTTTTTTTTAATTGAAATATTTTTTCTACTATATGCATGTGTTTGCATTTAAAAATGCAATAATGCATTTGAGGAAAAAAACATCAATTTTCCACACCTTGGTGCCACATGATGGCACTCGTCTGTTCCTGTTCATCTTAATGAACTTTAGAAAAACATTTGCTTTCCACTGAAAATATTCTGTTAGGAATTGGGATTTTATATGATGTAAAACCAGAAAAATAATCCAACCACTTCTCCTTCCCTATTGTGTGGTTTGTGGCTTTGGGTTTCTGTGGTGTTACCCTTCCCCCTGACAAAAGGAAGCTATTGTATATTTTTAGAGAAATTTTGGGAAGAGTCTTTTTTTTTTTTTTTTTTCTGTAACAAATAAAGACCCTTTGATGGCTGCTTGGAGTATTTGAGATATTGTTCTACCAGAAATAATTTTGTAATGAGAAATCTGTCCAGACTCCTTTGCATGTCGATAACAATTTAATAGCAAATGATGTCTGAGGGGTTGGCAGAGATGATGTAAGCAAGGCAGAGCCACTAAACGGGAATCTTTCAGACAGCGTAAACCAGAGGATCAGGCTGTAAATTGAGCCTGATAATAGAGGCAGTTAATTCTTTTCCTTTGATTTCTTTTTCATTTCACTTATTTCTCATTTCTGCTGGCATTTGCTTTTTCTCGTTTGTCTGCTGTATCATACAATCTGCTTTCACGGTTTTGTATTCGGAATTTTTAACCATTGTAGAAAATGTGATGTTTTACTTTCACCCTATTAGACATTGATGGATCAGCCATATCGCTAACAATACCCGAGCTTTAGCTGTGTTAATTTGTATTTCAGGAATAGCACTTACTCTTTTTATAAAGAAGCTTATATCCGAGAGAAGCTGTCTGAACTGCTGCTGGGCTGGGTGAGTGAAACCAGTGGCAGTCCCAGCCTGTGAAATTTAATACAGCTGGGACAAGGCCTAATTGCAATTAGCCCAACTCAGCATAGACCTTGACCTTACACCAACACTGAGCATGAACTCATGTGACGTTGTGGCAGTCAAAAAGATGATCAAATAGAACATTATCAGGTGGTATTATGGGTACTGTGATCAGGGCAGGGGAAAAGTCACTTAAATAATTTCAGGAAAACTTTGTCACTTTTGGTGATTCCCCATAACAAGCTCCTGGCTTTTGAACATTGCAGTTTATCTTGTGTTGATGTGTTGAAGACCTGCAGAAACAACAAACTGGTTGCAAACACAAAGCCACTCAAACCCTTGGCTGATGGGATGTGTCACTAGCAGCACCAGTGCACATCACTGACAATACTTGACCTTCATCAGGAAAGATGTTTGGTTTCTGTTTTCCTCTTCAAACCAAACTAATGGTAAATAATTTGGTGGGTTTTTCCCCCCAAAGTTTTTAAATGATATTGAAGCACTGAAGCTGAGAGATTAATCTGACATTACTTGGGATGTTTAGATCCAGACACCTGCCCAGACTCCTCCCCAAACAATGGAGATCCTGACAGCTGTGGTGTGAAGTGTGGTCCCTGCAAGTGGCATCTGCTAAACAAATGGGGGTGATCAGCCATGTGAGATGTTTGTGAGCAAGTCTTTTCCCTGGATCCCAATGGCCCCTGAAATCATGTTCTGAGCTGCTGGCCTGGCTCCTAAAAGAGGGGAATAAAAGTTCCAAGGAAACCATATATGAAATGTACCCCACTAACCTCTTTCTAATCAGTCTTTGAGGTCACATTTGGAAGGGAAGATGTAGATGAAAAGACTTGTTCCTTGTGTTTCTGGGCTTCTTGAAATTAAAAGAAAAATTATGTTTGTATCCATGTATTTAGGATTTCTTTTACTGTTCCTGCTTCTCACCTTAGTTTTGGAAAACGTGTCAAAGTATGGGACACTGCTCATCCTGTTTCAGTGTTTATCCTTCTTTGATAGAAGTTGTGTTATTGCATTCTGAATGTCCTTGAGAAAGGGAATTTAGGATTTGTGTAGTCCTCCAGAGGGAAGCCTTAACGTTACCTTTTTTAAACAGTGCTCATTGCTTGAATTGTTGGTGTTCATCGCTTAGGTGGGGTAAATTCTCTAGACGTTGCATTGTCGCTCTTGTACCTGGGGCTGGGCATTCACACACTGCGGCTCCGTTGCATTGCTCTGCTTCTGGCCCCTTGATGCTCTGTTGCTAGAAGACCAAGATATAATTGTGAGATCTCTGTTCCTTGGGGACAAAACAAAAGTGAGGCCAGAGGGTGGTGTTTGCTCTGATTTCAGCCTCCAAAGCTTGATTTTACATTTTAATTGTGACTTTGTACTCGGAGCCCTTGGTTTCCTTGGAATGAGGGGACCTTTCTGAACAGGGCTTGGGTGGAAGGTATCGGCTTTATCTGCTTTGCAGCCTGGGTGTTTATTTTCCTCTAGGAAGGGAGTGACTGGGCAGCACAGGGAAGTTCTTTGTCTTCCCAGTTGTGCCAGAGGGGAGAGGGAGCAGCTGCCAGCTTGTCCCAGGGCTCTGCAGGGCGGCTGATGCTGGGAGGGGTGAGGTGCTGCTCATCCTCTCGGGGTTGAAAGAGGTTTTTTGTGAAGATCTAGAGTAGCTGAGGGGAGGCTGTGGCACTGTCCCAGGCTGGAGGGAAGAGCTCTGCAAGGGCACACGTGTGTTGAGGGGTGTGTGTTTGTAGCCCCCTTTTAACTTTGCTCTCTTGGCCAGTGGATCCGAGTTCTGGCTACTGGCAGAACCTCTTTGGTTTAGGTCACTGAACAGAATGCTCTAAAGATTAAAAGGGCACCCTCACGTTGTTTTTTTTCCAAGGAATTCCTGCAGCAGAGATAGCGGCTGCTTGTGCAGGGCTGGGGCTGAGGGGTGCAGGGGGCTGGAGCGTGGGAACAGCCCTGGTCCCCCCTGGCCCTTTGCTGCTGTGCCTCGGCGTTCCTGGGGCACGGCTGTAGATGGATCTGGTGCAGAATTGCGAGTGGCTTTTTTGATTACATTTGGTACTAGATGCCTTTCTTAATATAGCTTTTCTTCACTTTTCTCTAATGTACTGAAAAGCTTTTTTTTTTTTTTTTTCAATTGAAGTTCTATTTTTCACAATGAGCCAAACTCACACCCAGTGTTCTGCTGCCTTTTGTCTGCAAACCACTTCAGTCTGATCTGAACGTCCTGGAGTATTTGTGTTGTAGGAAAGAGGCATGTTAATTGGGTGGGTTTGGCTGGGTGTTGAAGCTCCGGATGTCATAAGGAAGATAAATCCAGAGCAGTTTGCACTGCAAACCCATCTAGATGTTCTCATCGCTTACACAGGAGCTTTAGAAAAGGCTGGGGAAACTGTCAGGCTGAAGCTTTTAGTGTTTCTCCTTTGTGAACTTGGTATTGACTGTTGTTCTCCAGAGGTGTGCTGAGAAAAGGAGGAGGGGACCCGAGGTCTCTGTGTCCTCTGCTCATCTCGCTGGAGACCAGGATCGTTGGGAAGGGGGCTGAGGAAGGTCTGTGAAGGGTGTCTGTGTGTGTGGAGTCCTCCTTCTATTTGCAATAGATTAACTAGATAATAATAATAATTAATAACAAATTTAACTAGATTTTGCTCCCTCCTGGTTGTGGAGCAGGTAAAGGAGGCTGAGCCTGAAGAACGGATGCCCTCCTGCTTTGTGCTTGGTGGGTCAGTGCTGATCTCAAGAGAACAAGCTCTACCTGACGTGTTTTTTAAACAAATATCTGGTCTTCCCCAAAATAATTAAATTAATGAGTCTGTTCTTTGTGTATGAGCCTTGGATGGAATAATTAGGTTTTTTCTTTCTGAAAGCACTCGCATATTGATCTGTGTGGTGAGATTGCAGATTCCATTCCCCGGCTGAGAGGGTTCGGTGCCATTGAAAGATGTTTCTGTTTCTTCAGCCCTTTCCTCGGGAAGGGACAGGCTAAAAGAGGCTGACGAGTTTTTTTTTGGATGAAGGCGAAATAGGGAAAAGTGTTTTGCTATATCCACAGTGATATATATGGACAAAGACGTGGTAAGATATGTAGGTGCTGTAATTTATTACGAGAACTGGCGTAGTTGGACAAAAGTAGAGAGGCTCTAGAGGACACAGAACTGCAGTAGAACAGATCTTAGAGCTGAGGAAGAAAGATAATGGGTACCTGTTATCTGCACGTGCTCCTCCTCATAGAACGAGTCAGTAGGATATAGATGTGTTGTTTTGTTGTCTCTCTTTCTGTTTAGCACCTGCTGGCTCATATTAAAATAGGAATTCTTAAAATAAAAATCTCTTGTAGGTGGGTAAGGAGGATGCTTTCAGAAAACACCAGAACACTGTAAAAAGTACCAGCAAGCACGTATCTGGAATGGTGTCAAATCCAGAGGGGAACTTGAAAGGAGTTGTTGTTGGGTTTGTTTGTTTAACCTTTCAACTCTCACATGGGAAGCCTTAAGGCTTCCTTGCTGTTGAAACCTGTTAGTGAAGTTAAGACTGAATTACTTTGTGTCCCTTTAATGAGCATTACAGGGTTTTGGCTATTTCTCTCCCTTGCAGTTCTTACTGGGAACCCTTCCAAGCTCCTGCCTCTGGGTTTTGTGGTTGTCAGAATTCAAATGTATTCATATTTCATGCTGGAGATGTGCTAAACTACACAATGAGTCTGAGAGCAGGGATCAAAATACTCGGTTGGTGGCGTGGATAAAATGGTGTTTTGCATGATGAATTTTATAACCACAACAGAAAAGTCTCATTTGGTTTCAGATTTGTGTTGTCTCAGTATAAACTCATGGGAATACATTGTTTGGGTGGTAATTTCAGGTTTTTTTTTGTGGTTATGCTGTGTAGTAGCAGTCTGTGAATCCTAGTCAATATATTCTGAGATGTATACACTTAGATGTATTTTTAAACATGATCTATATGCTCGTCAAACATAGCGACTATTAGTATTTCTTTAAATCAACAGATGCTAAAAGCCACTCAATACAACGTATGTGCATTTTCCCAGGTTGGATGAAATAAAGTTGAATGATTTTTTTGTCAAAATTGCTAAATTCTTTTCTTGTAGTGACTTGCTATCTGACCTCAGCTGCATTTCATGTCATCTAATGACTTTTATGGTGTCATGAAATGATAATGACCACAGGCAGCTCCCATGTCCTTGGGAAGGCACAGGCAGCTCCTGCCCCTGCTCCCACCACACCTGGGAGCAGCTCACCTTAGTCCCTTCTTGCCCATGTTCAGGTGCCCAGGGCTGAGGGGTTTGGTTGAGCTGTTCACTAGGGCTCCACAGCCAGTTTTTTTTTATTTTTTTCTTTATTTGACAGCCAAAGCTCTAACCCATTCCTTAAGCTTCAGGACTAGCAAAGAGGCTGCTGTTTCCAAGATGGGTTTGTTCTGGAGCAGCAAAGACCAGAGGACAGGTTTCTGTGGCCACAAGATGGCAATGGCAGAGCAGCCTTCCCCCTGGCTCTGCAGGGCGCTGCACGTAAATTAGCACAGTGCTCCTTGAACCTATAAAATAAAACTGGCATTGCAGGTGGAGCCAGGTACTGTGAATGTAAAATGTACATGTGCTTGTTTAAATGATAGTCCTTCACTAAAACCCCCAAATGACGGTGCGGTGTGTAAATATACTGCTCACACATGCAGGCAATTGCTGGGGTAACTTTTTCTAGTTTACCTTCATCATTTTAGGACTGAGGCAAGTGTAAGGCAGCAGTATTATACTAATGTGTGTATGATGATTCCAGCATACTGTAGTTGCTATAAAGATGTTTAATAGTGGCCTTTTTATTTCAGCTCTTTTACCACAAGCTGCACAAATTGTCTGGTTACTTTCATGCTCCAGTCCTGAGGGCAAAAAAATCACTGTAAAAATTGGTTTGGAATGTTCCCTGTTAAACTATTTTCACGGGTCAGCAGCATGACGTGAAATATTTCTACAGAGAAAATAACAAGTTCTGCAGTACGTCACTGCTATAGGCTCCATTTTCACATCCTGCAAGATAGCTCCTCTCCTTTCTCCCTGTTTTTCTTGCTGTGTGAATGGATATGGAAGTGTTATCAAAGTTGGCTGCAGTGCTGTGTGCTGATTTTGATGAAACCATTACAGAAACAACAGCTAGCTTTAGCCCCTTCTGTCGGGAGTTGAGCAGAGAGCCCGCAGTGTGATCACTGCATTAAACACCTCTCTCCATCCAAGGCTGCTTCTCTTAATCTGTGAAGGTTGGATGTTGCTTCATGTGGCTGCAGAAATGAAGTTAAGGACACATCATAGAAGACAATATCCTCTGAAGCCAAGGCATGCTGCTTCTGAGGAGGCAGCCTCTCTGGTGAGCTTGGGTGGCAATCTTGCACCCACCAGACTTGGTGCATGTCGTCTCTGGGCTGTCGGTGCTTGTGCCCATGGGTTTGGATGGTGCTGTGCCTGCCCACAGCCTTGTTGCCCCTCTTTCATCAGCACCTTCTCGTGTAACTCCATTCCACTTGCAGCAGAAGATGCTTGTGTCCTCAGAACGGGGACAAACTGAGTATCTGATACTTGGTGGCTGCCTTGTGTTGGAACCCACTAGCAATAATGGTTGCAAACGAAGTTTGGGAAAGCACAAGGAGCACAGGGACGATGGGCTGTACTTTCCCTTATTGTGTCTTGAGTGAAGGTAATTGTATAAGAAATAACTCAAACAGACTGGGTACCAGATTACCTTCTAATTCTAGGGATCCCTGGGAGTCCTGATATAACTCTGAGTGTTTAGCAGCACAGCTTGTTGCTACCTTCTAATATACTGACAAGGGGATTTTATTGGGTGACTTTTTAAACTTGGAAAATAGTCAGAGTTGCCTATGACACTAAAATACAAAGCACCTCATAAGATGTCTAGTCTGGTTTTGTCTGATGTAAGCTGACGTAGTAGGATGGTGAGGACATGACAGGTATGAAAAGGTTAGTTTTTGAATAACAAGTCTTTTGTTTCATTGCGTTGATTAAAAGGGATTACAGGAATAAGGGATTGCATTAAATCCTCTTGATTTTTGTGGGATCCAAGTTGTAACCAAGCTAGGCAAAGCCAACAGTTTAGATTAGGGCTGAATGCAGAACATTCTTTATCTGTGTCTTTCACCGTGGCTGCTACCCGGAGCACATCTCTATTGTTTCCTTTTTGACATTGAATGTAATGTGGCTCATGCTCCCTAATAGAGCTGGCACAGAGTCGGGCTGGTACGGCTGTCCTGGCAGTGTCAGGTCTATCTTGAGCCATCAAGGCACAGGGGCTCGTTACATAGTCATTTTTATCCTCTCCTGCTTTATTCTATTGGAAGCTTACAGCAGAGGTTAAAACCATCATCTGCACCGGGGTCCTCTCCAGCTGCTAAGGGCTCATCTTCTCCCTGACCCCTGGACGTGCTAAAGCCAGCCTGCTTCATCTGTCACGGGCTTGAAAGGAAGCCTGGTCCCTAGACGTGCTCCAGCATTTATTCCTGTTTGTCTTTCTGATCCTGTGGACTAGAAATCCATCCGATCTCCCATTAATAAGGGTTCTACACATGCCCAGGAAGGGCAGGGACTTGTTGACACCAGCAAAACATCTGACCTCTGGTGGGCTGTCAGATTTTTTTTTTCCCCGTACTATGATGTCAGTGATTAGAAAATAATCTGCAGCTTTTTAAAGAAGAAATGTACTGTTAGCGTTCCCAGTAATTAAGATGGTTACTTATTAGTTGTAGGTTGGCTTTTTAAAGGGTTCTGCTCTGGGCATTTTGTATTTCAGGCTGCTTGCAGTTAGCAGTGTGCTGTCTGTACTTTTTTGGGGCCAAAGCTTATTTCTGTAATAAATTCCCTGTTTGAGGTTGATGGGAAGAGAGGCCTGAGGCTCACGCAGTAGACCAAGCTTAGACATTACAATAAGAATGGCAATAAACGTGGCCATAAAAGGGATTTTTAAATCAGCAGACACTTTTTTTTTTTCCTGCCCTGAAAACGTTGTGTTTCCTCAGTCCTCTGCCAGTACTGCTGTTTAGATGCGATTAAGGACTTTAAATGGACAAGCTGCAGAGTAGGTAAAGTGTTAAATTTTGTCTGAGAGGTCTGCTGGAGCTCATTGCTTCACTATAAGGACTTGTATTTGCCATAACAATTAGAGTTCTCTTGAGGATCTTTAAAAAGCTTTTTTTAAACAGGAAAACTGGCCCAACTCGTTTGAGGTTGCTTCAGAAGCTGTGCCTGTTTTTCTGCCGTAGCTGAAGTATCTTCTCTCATTGTCCATCATGCAATCTAGTTTCATGTGAGGCTAAGCTGAGCACAGCTTCCCGAATTTTGTGTGTGTGGTACTCGCCAGAGCCAGCAGCATACAGCCGTGCAGCAGTTCCAGAAATGCAAGTGTGTTTTGAAATATTATTTATTGGCAAGAGCAGAGTTCTTATCTGAAGCTAAATAAGATATAAATCTCACCTGGAAGACAACTGGAGTAAATTTCTGTAGAGGATGACTTTGGAGAATATTGGTCTGCTTCCAAAACGTGACTCCAGAAGTGACCCCAGCAGTGAGTGGAGTCCCCGTTGTGTCCCGTGGTCTGGACCATGCTCTTGCCAAGTGGTTTTTATTTGCATGGAGAGTGAAGTTGAGGAAAAATGGAGCTCTCTGCAGAAGGCATTAGCCCTTCCATGTGTGAAATGGATCCCAGAAGACCACAAAATTGAGCTTTTTTGACCAATTTGCTGAAGTCTGGCAACCTGGCGATGTTTTCCATGCCTGCCTTTTCCCTCCCAGACCCACAATTGCTTCACTGGTTAAAAAGCTCCACCTTCAGCAGCTGTAGAGGCAATTTCTGAATTTTCCCAAAAATAATCTTTCTCAAACTGTGTATAGCAAGCATACATCCCTTAAGCAACAGGTGTTAAAGGTGCAGAAGAGAAAGCTATTGTATTGGCTTCCAGTGCTTGGACTCCTTCCCCAAGTGACCATGAATGGAAGTAAATGGACACTAGGTTTTTTTCATTTAGTCTTTGCTGAAGTATTGCAAATTTAGAGTGTTCCCATTGGTTTCTGGGAGGAAAAAAATCTTACTCTTCAATGTAGTAGTTCAACAACTGTGAATGAAAACTTTAATATAATTAACTCGTAACTTCTTCCTCCAGCAATTCAAAATTTCAGTTGTGGGATGGTGAAACTAAGTGCTCTGCGTTATTGTAGCTTAAATACACGTGGAGTGTAGGCGATGCTGTAGAGATGAATGGCACAGAGTGTACAGAAAGATAGGGAAGAGGAATGGAAGGTCAGACTTGATATCATGAACAGAATTCACTTACAGCGAATGAAGCCTTCAGAGCAGCTCTCATGAAATGTGAAAAATTGGGAAGCTTCAGCAGATTCTGTTTTAAAATCTGAGTAATGTTAGTTGACAATTGCGTTGTTGCAGGCAATTTAGTACTGGTCACCTCTGCCATACTGGTGCGTGTCTGGCACTTTCCTATTACATCTACACACCAGTCAGGGTTACACATCTTCATAATATTTCCTCCTGTCACCGATGACCTTATTTGAAGCAGTGCTTGATTTAGGATTTGAACCTTTTGCAGTAATTCCTTCTAGTACCAGCATATACCACAATTTGAACAAAATTAATATGACTTTAGCCTAGAGTCGTAAAACAAATCCATGTGGTTTTTTTTCCCTGCCTAAGGAATAAGCCTTGTTGTAATTTCCTTGTCTTTTTTTTTTTTTTATTTCTAACAAACGTGGTTCAATTGGATCATGCCAAGACTGAAGAATGTATTTAGACAGTTTTATTTATTCTTGTGCTACCTAGAGGAACCATCTCAGTGGTATTAAAAGAATTATGGTTTTATTTACAGAGTCAAGGTTGGAGTGGCAAACAATCTCCAACAGCTATACATCACCTACAACCCCATGGCCTCTGCTAGCCAAAGGGGATTTAAAATGGAAACCAGTGGCAAGGAACATGATGTGGGATCTAGCGGGATCCCCACTGCAGCAGAATGGATATTGATGCTTCTGGTCAAAAGCAATAAATTTTGATGTTGTGTCTTTTCTTGGTTTGGTTCTTTTTATAACTATTAATCTATTTCAAAATAATAAAAGCGTGCAATTGAGTAAACAACTGAAGTGATACAAGGTCTAATTAAGACATCGGTGTCGTCAGGTCAGGGATGATAATCTAGTAGCTCTGAGCTGGGGGTCAGAAGTAGACTCAAACTCCAACTTGCTGATTTTTTTTTTCTTTTTTTTTTTTTCTGTGACCTTGAAGATGTCATTTAAACCAGTGGTGCATTACCTGCTCTTCTGCGGGATGGGGATAACACTGTTCTGTTCTTGAAGAAATGAGTGTTAGGTTCTATCTGTCAGTACCCAGGAAACACTTATTGCTATTTTTACACTGATAGCAGGTAGCCGGCTCAGGACTTGGTGCAATAACTCAACTTCAAAAAAAGGCAGCAGGCGGCCACAGAAATGAACTTAACCGAACAGAGGGGAAGGAGCCTGGGACTGCATTGCTTTACGTTCCTTGGCAGTTAAGCTGATTGCAGTGGTGGGGGTCTAGCAGCACTTGCTGTTTTTACTAAAATCCCAGCCTCCTGGAACCATGGGAATCTCACTTTTAAATAGAAAGGGAAAAAAAAATAATCTCATCTTCATGGCTTTGCTCATGGTTTATAAATGTGTGGAGCTGGTTATATTGAATTTGGTGTAGAAATGTGTTCTGCTCTCGTGAAAACGTATTGAACAAAATTTGCTTATCTCTCACTGGCTCTCTTGTGTTGTCATGGCATTGGGACTTTTTCTTAATGTGCATGGGATTAAAGTTATTTTGGGACCCTAAACTGTGAATTCCTTCTTAAAAACTGTCAGAAAAAATGTAGGCAGCCTTTCTTTCTGTGCTGCCAGTTGAGATGAACTGTCTTTTTGATGGTTTTGGTATTTTCATAGAAAACAGCCCCTTCCTGTCGTGACAGTACTGGCTGGCTTCTCTTGGGTGTGGTGGTGGCAGAGCGAGGGTTTTAAATACCATGGGTTTGATCAGCCAAACTGACTTTTTCACCAGTGGCAGGTGTGTGCTGGAACTTTTCCAAGAAATTCGTAGATTGTTTTCCTTTGTCTATCCTGTAAGTTAGAGAGTAGCTAAATTTTCCTTAGGGACATAGATTTCCGAAGGGCTTTCACACATACAGTCAGCTCGACCTCTGCCACTCTTACCCCTCGGTGACATGGAAAAAAAGGGAAAAATAGCACAGGAGCTTAGGCACAGGAGCTCAGACACCTGTGATGGAGAATGAACCTACTCCAGGAGTGCCCTGGGTCTGCTGCCTTCAGACACTTGGTTGTACCAGTGCTAGGACAGGCTGGTTGATCAGCACAGAGGGATGCTGGCATTCTGGAAAACACTTCTGAGCTAGAGGAGCTCATAATCCTCTTTGTTTTTTCGAGGGGATATAAGTAAAACTTTGTGGTCTGAGTACTCTTGAATTCTGGAGAACTTGGAACTGACAGATGTGTCTTTAGAAAAGCAAAACCAAGCAACCAAAAATACCCCACAAAACCTGACCAAAGAAAAAAAAAATGCCCAAACCCAGAGCTGTTTCTCCCCTGCTAAAAAGATACCACTTACGTGTCTGTGTCTTCATACAGGAATTGTTCTCTGAGAAACACAATGGTCAGCTACTTTTTTTAGTTTTAATGATGGCTGAGTTTGTTGGTCTGGTATTCTCTGGCTGATACCAATTTTTTTGGTGAATGTTTTTACAGGAGACACATCAAGCTTACTCAATGTTTCCTTTCTGATTGTGTCTGGCAAAACCAAAGCAGAACTTGCAGTTTAACCAGGAGATATCACTCTAAAGGGGCTGCAGTATTTCTGCTGTAGCTGCTTCTTGATCAAGATCAGAACTGGGTCATTATATATTAGGAGAAATTATTGTTTTCATATTTGGCTTTCTTTTGCCATTTTATTGGTATTTTTCAAAGCTAAACCAGTACAGGAGGTCTCCTATGCTTTTATTTAGGTACCTGTCACAGTGGAATCACACTCAGAAGTTTGTTGTTTGCATTCACAATCTGTGACTTTTCTGATGCTTATAAAATTTTGAGTGATGTTGATTCACACAGTCTGATTTAAAACTAAGAACTAGAATTTGATAGCACAAGCTGCTTTGTGCAAAGCTTGGTCAAAGCGGCTTGAAGCTATGTTGTGCCCAGCAAAGCACCAGAGTTCTGCCAATGCGGGACACCTGGGGTATGTTCTCGGCTGGGGAATTAGACGCAAATCCCCCCCAGTGAGGCCTGTGACGGTGACCTGTGGCTAATTTCTGTTGCTCTGCACCGAAAATTTGCTGCTTCATTGCTGAGATTGGGTAAGTCACCGCTATGAAGCCTGACACATTGAGCTCTAAAAGCCCAGACCTATGGGGTCACACTCCTAAAGCCAGTGGAATGACCGGGAATGCTGAGGGCTGGGATGCCATGACACAGGCAATCATATAGTTTGCATTTCCTCTGAGTGCCTTACCATGGGGAACTTAAAGTGCATTAATTGTGGTTTACCCCCATCACGGGAAGGGTTACGGAGTGTTATCAAGCCCATTATACCAGTAAGCGAGGCCTGAAGTGGTTCAGAGATTTGGCCAGTGGTGCACAGCAAATTCACTGAGCCGTGAAAATGACTCTGTAGTTCTTGATCCCATTTCTCTCCTCTAATCCAAAGACCACATTGGGGTTTGGGTTGCAAAAATAACTCCAGAAACCTGGACACACAGAGACCTGCAGCTCCCGTTGTACTTATTTCAGCATTGCTGCTCAGATCTGTAGATAAGTTGTTGGAAAAAATATTTTTCTCACCTGCAATAAAGGTGCACTTGATCAATGGAATTAACGTGGCTTCTTATTGTGACCATCTGCTCAAAAGATTCAAAGGGAGAATGGTGCATGAAATCTGAACCTGGTGAGCTCTTAATTGGGAGTTGGGGTTAATTTTCTCTGAATTAATACATATGCCGGGGGAAGCAGGGAAACACTTCTCTCCTGCCACATCTCAGGATCTTTCTCCTTGTGCATTTGTTTATTTTCCTCAATGAATTGTGGATGAGGCTGGTCAGATAATTTCTGTGTGAGCGTGTTCTTCTGCAGCAAAGGCTTCTGACAAGCTTGAAGATCATAGCTTCCCATCTTCCTTTTTGTATGCTGTGGCATCCCCAAGTCTCCTTGTATTTCTTCCCCCCTCACCCCTTTTATTTAACCAAAAGGATTACCCAAAGCCACGTTATTTTTATTTGAATAAATATTTTCTATAGGTATGTGTCATTTATATGTGGGTGTATATACCCGTGAGCTGTAACCAATTTTTTTAAAGCAGTTAGGGACTATTAGTAGTGTGGTCTCAGCTTTTTTTTCGTTGTTGCATGCTGTGCTGCTAATGTCCCCTCAGCACAACAAATATCAATATGAAAAATGAAAACTGTCCAGCTGAGAATTGTCTGCATGACTTCACTCATGAGAGGAATTTATCCTTCACAGTTTGGAAGATTCTTAATGTGTCCAGTTCTGCCAGTGCTGGGCTAACTGTAGAGGAAATCTCCATAACAGCTGAACCGTCTGTGTTTGTAATTCATCTACTTTATAGGTTGGTTTTGATGAATATGACAATTATTATAAACCCTTGTACGAGACCTAGATTTGAGCTTCTCTTAAGGGGTTGTTTTAGTGGTTGCTGTTGTTTTGCTAAGCTTTTATAACAGGTATCATCACATAATAAAAACTGAGCATTTCAGAAGCTATTATAATACTGGGAAACGAGTTGGCTGGACTTCACCTGCTGGTCTTTCATTTACAACTCTGGAATAGGAATTATTTCAAGGGTTCATATACATTGGTAAGCTCCTGGAAAGATGAGCAATGTTACCATTAACATTATCTATTGCCATGGCCACTAGGAAGCCCTTAATTAAGTGGGTTTCTCTCTTTCATTGCTTTCCTGAGTGATTTTTCCCAGGGGCAGGGGTGACTGGGGGAACAGATCAGCTGGGCTGTGGGACAGAAAGCTGCACTGGTTCCCTGCTTGTTCCACAAACCGTCTGTCTTGGCACAGTGCAGGAAATTGTGTCCCTTTGGATTAGGGAAGGTGACTGACAATGAAGCTGTGTGTATCCCAAAACACAATTATTTTTTTTGTTCCAAATTTATAGGTGCTGGTACATAACCCATTTAACACTTGCAAGTATTTAATTTTTACTGTAATGTGGGTCCCCAAGAGCGTGAGGAAGCTGCGCGGGTGTAGCTGAGCTCTGTGTGATCCCTGTACTAAGAAGGCAGAACTGTGGATGGTGCAACACACACCTTGCTGTCCTAACCCATCGTGGCAGAGCTCTGGAGTGTACACCCAGGGCTCACAAATAGAAAATGTTCGTGTATGTCTCCATGGAGAAAGCATATAACACTTTAAATAGAGTATTTTTTTCCCCCCACCGTGTGATCAGCCCTGTCACCTACCTCAGCCTGCTCTGTAGAGCTGTGAGCTCCCCAGGGACAGTGCTTTTCAGAGTCTCTGCTCCAAGATCACAATCCCTTGACTCTTTTTAAACAAAAACAAGCAAACAAACAAAATTCTACTTACAATCTTTTAGCTAACAGTTCTTGGTATAAAGAAGACACTTTGAATTTCTTTCGNCTGTGTCCCTTTTGATTAGGGGAGGTGACTGACAATGAAGCGGTGTGTATCCCAAAACACAATTACTTTTTCTGTTCCAAATTCATAGGTGCTGATACATAACCCATTTAACACTTGCAAGTATTTAATTTTTACTGTAATGTGGGTCCACAAGAGCGTGAGGAAGCTGTGTGGGTGTAGCTGAGCTCTGTGTGATCCCTGTACTAAGAAGGCAGAACTGTGGATGGTGCAACACACACCTTGCTGTCCTAACCCATCNNTGTTGGTAGCAACAGCCCAGACACATCTGATCTTCTCTGAACACTGCTGCTTATGGGATTTTTCTTTTTTAAACTTGAATTGTTCCAATTCTTGTAATACTGTCTGTTTTGCTCTAGATGTTACTGTGTATTGACATGTGAGATGCTTTAATACAGAGAGCTGATTCATAGGAGGGTAAATGTTTTTGTTTTGTTTACTGGTCATTGGATTTTGATCAAGAGTTAGATCTAAAATGAAACCAGATAGTGTTGTGTTGTGTTTTTTTTTTTATACTCAAATTCAAGGGCAGCAAATAAAGGATGTTTAAAGGAGACTATAGTTCTGGAAATGCGTGCACGGAAGATGTCTTCTGTATGCATAACGTGCAATTGCCCTGAAGGGATTTATTAAAATTCAAAGCATGCTGATCCCAGACTGTTTGATTTCAAACATGAAATTGGGAACAGACTCTGATTTTATTTATATATAAATATATATACATACACATGTATTTCATGTATATACAAATACAAAATCTAAGCATCAAAATGCAGTTTGGTCTATGAAGATGAGTTCATTTACATTGCACCCAGCAGGATAACACTTAAATTGATACAGAATTATAAATCTGGAGAACAAACAAGGACCAACCAATATTTTAATTGTCTTTATATTTCATATAAGAGTTCGTGAAGAATACACAGATTATTTTCAGTAGGTGTAATTGATTATGACTAGTGGAGCGCTTCTTCTGATAGCTGCAAATGTGCCATGAATTGGTGGAGCATAAAAAGCTATCCCATTTCAGGTAAAAACAGGCTCAGGAGATATGTTGGCTAGAAATCCAGATTTACAGAATTCCACGTCTGCTGGCAGTGCTGATAAAGTAGCATTACCACCCATCTGTGAATCCAAGAGCCAGGTGACCTTTAGACCTTGAACATGGTCTTCTATGACTTTTCTAAATTTTTCTAAATGTGTTCAGGCATGTTACAGGAAGAGATTTAATCTGAATCTATTTCTACTATTAAATGGTATTTTGAAAAAAAAGTGTTTAAAAGATCCTGTGCATTGACCAAATGAGAGAATATGAAATGACATTGATGATACTCATTTCTCACTGCTGCAAAAATGACCACACTTGTTTAATAAATCCTGATTATATATTAAACACATTCTAAAAATTGTTGTCCCTATCTCAGTGAAAATGTGGTTGAAGAGAACTGACAGTTAATTTCATTCATTTGTATTTGGCTCTTAATGCATTTTAGTTTAACTCTTTTTGTTCCATTTGAATCTTGCTGGGTTCCAGGATAGTGATACTGCAGGAAAAAAAAAGCTCTAATGGAATTATGCATTGAAAGAGGTGCTGCTAATAGAAAGTAAGAAGACAAGTTTCCTTCCATAAATTCAAGAGTGCTTAACTAGCGAAATTCTATTCACTTTTCTTTGACATATATCTTCCTGAGTGGGTTTGCCAGAACAGGAGGATCTGTGGTATTTAAAATTTTCAGTGCACGGGAGAAGTTCATACCGCATCTCTTGTGGCAGAGGGGTGTAAAACTCTGCTGGAGTGAATCAAGAATTTCTTTATGCTCAGACTAACGGCATTTCATGCCATGTATTTTATTTTTTTACCTTATGTTAAGAGTTTAGCTGATTTTTTTCAAGTCCTAACTCTGAACAAGAAACTGTAAAATGGACTGAAGTTTTCTGCCTGTAGATAAAAAATATCCACAGTTGGAAAACCGAAGAGTGAAAATTTAGGTGGCCTGTGATGTGTGCATGTATTTACTGATATATTCCTTACACCCCCCCCAAACATGACTGTTGCTAAAAAGATTTGGAAGGCATTCAGTTCTTTTGGTCCTAATCTAGCATCTGCTTTTGTTTTCTGCTCTTTTTAAAATTGAACTTGTGAAGAATCTTCAGGAGATGGGGTTATACAGCCCCCTTTTATGATAATTGCAAAATATTAGTGAAAAGTCCTTTGTGCCAGAGGGATCTGCTCTTTGCAATAGGCTGCACAGATCAAACAAGTTGTTATTAAAAACAGATTCTTGACTGATAATATCCACCATCTGGGAGCAGTGATTGCAGATACAAAATTGGATTCACCAGGGGAGGTGGTTGTGCTGCTTGATGTTGAAATAGCCTTTGATAGAACAGGAAGAAGAGCTGTTTACTGTGGATAGAATTCCATGAATTTCTTGCACGAATCTATTAAACTCCTCCATTAGATCCTGGGGGCAGGGGGTGATAACTGAGTATTCTCCAACGTCATTTCACATTGCAAAGGGGGGAGGCAGTTTATCTAAACACGTATATCCATTTCTCATCGCATTTCGTTGTTCATTACTAAGTCCTGGCAGAGTAGGTTAAACAACCACCAGAATAATGACACTTTAAATGGATCTGTCTTTGTTGACAGAATCTGATTTTTTTTTTAAAGTGCTGAGTACTTGGAGATATCAGCAGATGCTGAACAAATCTTTGCGTGACTTATCCTTGTTTACTAAGGCTGCAGAAAGATTTTGTAAAAGAGGATGAGAAATGAGGATTTTAGCATTCCTGTGCTCACACTGCTAGCCCTGAAACCGTTATATTTTTCCACTGAGGACTGTGTTGAACTACCCTTATGTGTTTTCTTTGCATTTGAATGACAAACCTCATGGCTGTAAACACTATGAATACTTTGTTTTGTATTTCTTAAACTGTATTTTCTTGTGCAGTTTTGCAAATCCAAATGTTTCCAGAGACAAAAGGTTAATAAACCGTCCCTGGGGAGAGGCTGAGAGCAGCACCAAGCACAAGCACACTCTCTGGATTATATCCCTTTGTGTGTAGAACTCTATTTGGTCAAAGTATTCAGCATGTTTTTTCCACCCCCATGCTCAAGGAAAATAAATGTTTTGTGCTTTGTGTAGAGATTGAGCACATTGTCACTCCCTTGTCCACATCATATTCATATGATGGCAGGTCAACTCCAAGGCAAAAGGACAGAGCAGCACTCCCGGTTCCACTGTAAAGACTCACGGGTTTTTTTGTTCCAACCTTGCTCAGGTCCTGTTGAAGAGGAAGAAGATAAATAGTTGAAGACCTGACTGATGGTTACTGATAAACTGCAGTCTCAGATTTGGCACACAGGACCTGTGCTATGGCGCAAGCAAAAGCAGGCGAAACTAATTTCTCAAAACTTACCCTATGGCAGCATTAGTACCACAGATAATTCTGACAAACCCTGCTGCAGATAGTTATCCAGGCTGATAATCCTGTAACCTGCATATATGGCAGTGATGGAAAACACATCCTATAGTATATGTTAACATTTGAAATGAAAAGTACTCGGATAGAACTGTGATAAACACTCTGTTAAAAATAAAACTTCATAAAATAATTTCTGATAGAATTGTCTTGCAAGTGGACAGTCAAAATGAAGTTAGAGAAGCCAGTATGCCACTTGGCGTAAATATCATAAAGTAATATTAAAAATTAATTAATTCATTCTGTTGAGACTATAGTTATATGAACAAACATGTGTTACCAAAACACCTCTTGACTCAGAATATGATGGTTTTGAGTCAAAGCTAAAGCTGTTTGGGATTGGAAGAAGCAGTGGGGGGGTTGCGCACAAAAAGGAGAAGATATTGTTTAAAGATGATTCAACTTTCTTAAGAGTTCAGAACCCCTATATAGGACTGCTGCCTAAGAGATGTAACTCAGAAATATCAAAATATTCACTACATGTCAATGAGAAAAAAGAATTTATGATCACTATTTCATCTGCAGACTGGCTGATAGCTGTCACCTTACCTAGAATGGTTGTCTTCTCACAATTCAAGCCTGTTCAAGGATGGTTTTTTTTTTTAAGAGAGATTTATAAAGAAATTGTCATTTCCAGTGAGGGTTTTTTGTTGTGATTTTATTACTTTTTTCATAACTATAACTATGTAGATGTATATTCCTTTCTTTTCATAACTGTCATAATATTAAAGGAAAGGCAGGAGCCCACTGCCTGAGACACTATAACCTGGGATTGGGAATACCTGGATTTGACTTCTGCTGGGCCACAGATCCTATGGATTTCCTTAAGCAAATCAGCAGAATCCGGTCACAGAGGAAGGGAAATGGATGTTCCACGGTACTATTCAATATTCAAACATCCTTCTCCCTGGGGTCTGACTCCCTGACTGGGGTGTCCTGCGCAGTGCATGGGAGTGTTGACTGCTTTTGGACGAGGTGCTGTCCTCTACAGCTTTGCTTTTCATAATGGCAAATAAAAATCTAACTGCAGACATGGATGTGGGGGGGGGGGGAAATAAAGTGGGGATGATGCCCCTTTTTTAGGATTGGAGCAAAAGTGAGGTTTAACATCAAAATTAGTAGAGACACTTCCTATTAAAAGCACAATAATTTAAGGAGGATATTTTTGTTAATTGCCTAATTAGTAACGTATCTGCAGTGTACCTGATTTCCTATTCCACCTTAGTTTGATGAGAAACCATTGTGCAGCTCTTCACCCCATTAAAAGCAGCCTTTGCTGAGCTCGGATGATGATGATGATTTTAAGCTATGTGTGGAAAACAAATCACTCACAGTTTACTATTCATGAGTTGCAACTTGCAAAATCCCAAACGATCATATAATGTTCTAGAGCAAAATGTGTTGCAATAATAATTCATTTTTTATCACCGCTTCATGCTAGCGAGGTGCCCACGTCTCCCTTCAACATACAAACCTTTGATCTTGTGAAAATGGAGTTCATTTATTTTGTCTCCCACTGCAGAAGCAATCTGCCAAATGCTCCCTGCCCAAATTCTGATTAACTGTCAGCTCCACTGTGCACAGCAAGTCTGGGGGGAAGGCAGATTTAAGAGAAAATGCTGGGGCTGGGTTGTCTCCAGTCCAGGTCCAGCAGCCTTGTATGGTCACAGTGATGATAGATGTCATTTCCAGGTGACTTTAGAGACCTAATATGCAAAAAGACAGTGATGTGAAATGCATTCCTTTTTGCCGGTCATATCAGGCTGAGCAACTTCTTACTTCCTTGCTTAGCAACATTGATCCTCTTTTTCCCTACTCCTAGTTATTCTCTCGAATAATAACACATGCTAGTACGTGTCACAGTCCTTGACTTCTTTCTTTAAAGAATTCTAGCATGTAGAATATCTAGCCAGGCAATCCTCATGCACGCTTTTAATGAGGAGAACACAGGGGTGTTGAGTGTGTGAGTTATTTAAAGCTGGATTTGAAGCATGTAACTATGACAAATATTTAGAAATGCTAGGTGATGTAACAAACATTAGAGAACTGAAGTGAAGGAGGAGGGAGGTACCCCTGATCTTCCCTCCCATACTTTGATGCTACTTTAAATATTTGTTGGGATGTTATTTTCTAAAAACCTGTTTATTCTGCATGCAGGACCAGCCTTTAGGTCAAAAATAATGTGGCACAGGGGCCGTATGTGTTCCTTGAAATTACTATTTCAAAACAGTAAATTTCAAAATTGTCAGGTGCAAAGTCAGAAGTGGTTTAATGTTTAATTTCTTGCCATAATGCTATCCAAGAGGGTAACCCTTTTAAAAAAACATGTTAAAAATTTAAATATCAGTTCAAGCAACTGCTGAAAATTCAAGTCTGGTTTAGAAAATGTGAAAGCTTCACTAACAGGAACGATATTCAGACAGGAAAATAAATGCTGATAACTGAGTGAAACTATGTCCTATCTTCTATTCAAAGACCTTGAAGGATTTGTAAGGGAAGACCAGGCTTGTAACTGAAATGGAGCTATTCATTATTTCATTAAAGTTATAGGAACTTAATATCTTTGAGACTTACCTCTTTGCTGACTTCATTAAGGTTAGCCAACAGGTTAAGTCATTGTTACAAGGAGTGATAGGCACACAGGTACTGTAATTGCTTAAGCCTCATTTCATTAGTAAATTAGGCCAAAAATAGAATCGAGAAACCTCTGACTGGTAAGATTTGGAGAGCCGTAGTTTTAATTTTCCACAACAAGGCCCATTAGAAACAAATTGCATGCACCACTAACTGTCCTTTCCCCCGCACATAATGGTGAAATGCACGTTTCTAACCCTATTAGCTTTGTGCTTCCTAGCTCCAATAAATATACAGAATTTATGGGCAACAGAGGATGTAATATTCTGAGCCTGAGCTGCTCTGCCGTCTTTCTCATTAAAATCAGTACAGAGGCAGGCGCACTGGAACTTCCCACAGATGTTCAGCCCTTCACTGTACCTGCTCCTCTGTGGGAAGGTTTGACATAGTAATATGACGAATCTCCAGAGGGGAAAAATATTTAGCATCTGCATGCAATTAATTGTTTTCACAGATTAGCATCTACAGCCTGCTTCTCCTCCTTTTACCTCTCTTATCATTAAAAATGATAATAGGCAAGAACTGTGCTTATCAAAAACTCATGTTAAAAAATAGATGAAGTTATAGAAATACAGATGTGCAGTTTTACAGCATTTCTCATATGACTGAAGGTAAAAAATATCTTGTGATCTTATCTCTCTGGAGAGCCTGCGGACGAGGCATTTAAAGCTGTAAATTGAAGATCTTTGTACATATTCTGCCCTCCACTGTCCTGTAGAACGTGCTCATTATTCCCTTCCTCTAAAGGAAACAAAATACAGCTTTGTAAGCTCCCTTCCTTTTATGCAAACCCATGCCTCGATGCAGGGCAGCTCGTTCTGTTGGCATGTGGAGGTTTGGCTTTACAGATTGTGTTGATATTTGCACCAGCCTCTGCAGCTGGGTTTGCTAAAAATATCTTTGGAGAGAATTCAGCAAGGAAAAACATCTAACTGTGTAGAAGGATGTTACTTATTTTTAAGGTCTGAATTGCTGTTAAATTCTATTTCTCTCAGTAATATGCATTATTGAGTGCTCTGTGTAATGCTGTCAAGCACCTGGGTGCTATCCG
The DNA here is from genome assembly GCA_013400615.1 of Syrrhaptes paradoxus. NCBI lineage: Eukaryota > Metazoa > Chordata > Aves > Pterocliformes > Pteroclidae > Syrrhaptes > Syrrhaptes paradoxus. Next base: position 61,741 of record VZTO01012497.1, read on the forward strand.
CTAATGAGTCCTACCCAGCTGTGTGCAGTCTCTTCAGACTAGGTGGGATGGTGTATGTACTGAAGTGGAAGAAAAAAATCCAAGAAACAGAGAAAATTGCCATGGTGAGGATCATTGCTGTCTTGTTAAGAGTTGTGCAGTTAGACCTTTCCACACTTGAGGTTTCCTTTGCTGTGTCCCAGGCAGTTACTTTCACTGGTCTCCTTACCCTGCTCTGCTCTACCGGTGTGAGCTCCGCTCCTGGGTCTGTCCCTGCACTGTGCAATTAGTAGTAGCATCATTTAATGTCGCGAACTACCCCTCCTTGGTGTGCTCTCATTTTCAGCTGCTTAAATGTAGGATTTTTCTACTTCAAAAGCAACTTGTGCAGAAACACAGTCTTTGCTCTGGGCAAAGTGTGTTGTGTTGGGTTTTTTGTGTGGTTTTTTTTTTTGGGGAGGAGGAGAGATGGGAAGAAGCTTTACTGAAATGTCCTAGTTCAGCTGGGACCAGCTGTGACAGATCATTAGGGGAGGTGATGATAGAAATAGGATATTGAATTTAAGCTTTTCCCAAAATTTTTTGTTTTGCTGTTTGTCAACTTTTCCTCAGCTGTTGATGATGGGATTCGGGGATGTTCAGAGTCTAAAATTCTTTTGTTTGGTAAATGTGAGATGCAACAGTAACTCTATCACCAAGGTCTGGGTACTCACAACTACTTCCAACATGATGTATCACCACCTACCAAGACATACTGCCTGGCATCTGGAGGGAAGGGTTTTTGCATTCTACAACACCTGTGATACTTCTAAGTGTGCCAATCCCACTGCTTGTGTTCCACACCAACGCTGTGTGGAACAAGCTGTGGACACAGCTCGAACTCCTTAATTTCAAGGAAATGTCTTCAGTATCAGACTACAAACAGCCCATGATTGGGTCTTTCACATTAAATCTTGTCTTGGTCTATTGGATCGATTTCATGAAACCCTAAGTCTGCCTCTTCAGTACAATATTTATTTGATTATGTGTTTTGATGTTGCAGTATATCGTTGATTCAAATATTCAGACTTTTCACTAAAACACAATGTCTATCCTCATCGGCTGTTTGATATATAAATCACTGAGGTTTGTGAATTATAATTGGATAAAAATATTCAGTATGATTGCTTTACTTGAAGATGCATCACAACTCATGAGTAGCCAGTGATTTATTTCCTTTTGTGCTTTGATGAAACAGCAATTTATTCATTTGGGTATCTGAGAGATTGATTTAGAAGTAGTAAGCAGACGAGAGAGCATATATTTCCCTCCAGAACTGGTGGTAAATGGAAAAGTTGGAGAGGTCTCCCAGGATATATTGTACTGGTGGAATGCAAGCACACAGAGGGTTGTGCATTGAGTGGAAGGATGAATGTATGTTCATTATAGAGACACATATTGCAATACAAAGCACAAATTTTGGCTATAATGTGGTTCTTACTCTCGATTACATTGGACAGATATTGCGGCCAACAGGACTCTTGATTTCAGTGGGAGCACAACCTGATATGTGAATTGCTTTTTTAAGAAACTGATTCCTCAAAGATGTTAAAAACTGAGGTGAGAGGAGGCATATTCATTACAGAGGCCTATTTTTATGGAGTCCATTAGCACCGTTGGAAGACAATGATACTGCTGTTAAATGAGTACACTTGAAGAATGCTTGGGAAAATTGTCTTGTTAACAGGAACCAATGAGCTGGTAACCTGAAGTTAGACCAGCGGGACTTATTACACTTAGAGGTACTTGGAGCTAGAGGCAGAAGGATCAAGATTTTTAGCACAGAGTACATGTTTTCACATGCCAGGTTAGACTGAGAAAGTATGATTACCTGTGTCTTTTAGTATTGTATTGGGTTTATGTGCCCACAGCAGCCCTCGCAGTGCTGTTACCCTGGCAGCTGGCAGGGTGCTTATCACACATCTTGGGAGGGGGCGGAGCCGCGATGGCTGACCTGGATTGGCTGTTCCATACCATGTGACATCAGCTCACTATAAAAGCCAAGGTTAGCCCACAACAAGCGTGTCTTAACTTGCAAAAGCTATCCCTCGTTCTGGAAGAGCTTTCACTATGCTATAATGAAAATAACCGTCTTGACATCAAACACTTTACAGCTGAGTATAAAGGAGCTTTGACACTGGGTGATGTTTATGAGAATAAATATTGCAGGAACCTGCTGATTTTGGTCTGTCCCTTTAACTGCTGAAAGGAAGGTTTTGCAGTGGACCAGAAGTAAGGTTGGGTGAATGTTTTGTGTTAAACTCTGAATACCTGGCTGCTCATGTGAACCACAAAAGCCGTTCTGTCCACCTTCCAAAAACTGTTGGTTTTTCTTCCTTTCCATGCTGAAGACAAAACCCACATAGTGAGCTCACTGGTATAACCACTGTGCCTTTGTAGCATCTTGGCACAACATTGCACTTTATTGGGACTCTGAGAAAATGAACATTACTTTTGGATTTGTGGGAAGGGATTGCCCCTTGAAAGGAGATAGGAATGTCATTTCTTCTCCTGTAGTTGCCTCATACTCTACTGTTCTAGGAATTCTGTATTTTGCCTTGATCTGGACAGGTAAAGCTGTGGCTCAGTTCCAATCACAACTCCAGCTTTCTGTTTAATAATGCAGGGAGCAAATCTATAATTTAATTTATATGCCTGTGGAGATTGTTAAGCAAAATAAACCCACTGCTTATTAAAATCATAATAGAATTTTTGCAAATCCAAATTCCCACCTGAAATATACTGGGCACTGTTTGTCAAAACTTTTTTTCTTCCTTAACACAAGCTCTGTGCCACTTCTGTTTTTCATTTTTTGTTTTAAACCAAAGTAGAAATCAAAAATAATTTCCCACTGATTTGATGTTGAATTTGTCATTAAAAAAAAAAAGCATAAATACAGCAAGTCTCAAACTTGATATCTTATCTGTGTGCTCTGGTTAAGTTCTGGTTTAAAGTTTTACATCTTTATTATATTAGGTAGAGGAACGATGATGTTTTGGATGGGGGACTGCTGTATTGCCTTCTAGACTTTGCATCTTTCCCCTTCTGTTTGCTCATGTACATTTTAAAACGTGTGTTCTCCTCCTTTTTGGAAAACAAAATCTTTTGCCAAAGTTGTTTCCCTGGATTTTTTAGTAGGAATGACTTCCAAATGGTCGTCTTTCTGTACCAAAGGGGGAAAATCCAGATAGTGAGCTCAGGGCTATGGCTCAAGGCCTATTGAGTTCATTGTTGTGATGAGATACCTTAGCGTTCATTCTCTCAAGGCCCCAGACCCCAGTAGTTTTTGACATATGGGAAGAAATAGCTGGTGGGAAGGGTCTTTTGTTGACCCTTGTGTAAAAAGAGGAGGCATGGAAGTGCTCTATTTTCTGTTTTCTTATTGCTTCAGCTTTTTTTTTAGTTATGCTGTGTGATTAACAGTCATAGCGTGGATGAAAGCAAATTTTCACATTTGATTTGCAAGTTGTGGTCTCCTTAATATTGGCTAATGTCAAACATTTCCTCTTTTGTAGCATAATCTCTAAAGCAAAAATATTCCTAATGTTTGGGTGGTTATCTGACAAATGCCAGTTAACTCTTTTCTCTGTGGCCAGTATGTGGTGGGAGCTTGGTTTGGGTAGTGGTGTTCTACAGTTCTGCACCAAATTGGCCAAGGTGCAAAGCTGTGATGAGAGATTGTGCCCTCTAGATTGTTTCCCTCTTCCTTCACATTTGAAGAACTAAGACCCCGATGTAGTTATATCTTGCTCTAAAAAGGCACATTTACACACTTAAGTTCTTTCTCCATCAGATACTCGTACTGTTAAACCGAAAGCTTCCTTGTGACTGTTCTGTCGCTGCGTGTACTTTACAGTTTGTCTTGCCGTGAGATGAAATGTGGTTTTTTATTTTTTTTTTCCCCTGCATTTATAACCATGCAGTCTTTGACAACTGCTCGCTTGGATTTACCAAACTTTGGAGGGCTTGGTTTTGTGTGAAGGTAAAGAGAAGAGTTAAGCTAGTCCTTGCTGTAGGTAAAGCAGTTTATAATGGAAATGTGCCCTCTGGAGTGCTGCTCTGGCTGTTTTGTTCTTGAAAAACTGTAACTACTTTAGGGATTCTGTAAGCTTCTGATTTAATTCCTGGATTTTCATTGTAAGTGAGGGATGACCAAAACAAAAAGTAAGTCAAACTTTGGGGAAATTCAAACCTAGATCTGCAGAAAATTCGGCTTTATTACACGCATAATTCCTGCTGATATGGCACAGGATATATTCCCGTGTGAAGACTGGGGCAGAATGGAAGCTCTAAAGATTTTAAGGTTTCCCTTTACTTGAATAAGCATTTCTGGTGCTCAGCCTACCTTAGAGTCAGGTCTTAAATGTCAGATATTTTTGATCACATTTAAAAATGAGACTTATTGTGAATGTTTTATTGTATGTTGGGCTGGGAAAGGCAGATAATGAAGGTTTGATAACAAAATACTAGAAAGAAGAGGTCTCATTATTGCAAGAGTTGGGAAGTTAACGTATTTATTAAAGTTCTGACAATGGTGACAGTCATCCTTGCCTGTAAATGTCAGTGCATTATAAACTTCCATAGCTTCCTTCTTGTTTCTCACACTCTTGTCAATCACTGCAATTATCTCATATAACAAAAGTCACAACATAAACTTTTTTTTTACTTCTCTGCTGTATTCTCTTTAAGCTTAACATATGATGGAAGCTGTGATTTGTTTTTCAGAACTATTTGACAATCACTTGCTATTCAGTAGGATGACAGTGACGGCACCGACTCTAAACCCTGCACACTGGTCTAAATGCCCAGCCACAGCAGGTTAACGCTTAGCCTGGCTTTATTGCTGTTATTGCACAGGGTTTTAACAAAATATTGCAAACAGGACAGTGTCCAATCTTATGTACCTGAACCAAAAAAGGAAGATGTAAAAGGGAAAAAGTATCTGTGAAGGGCAACAGTAATATGATGGAAGTTAAAGGCAGGGAGGGGGGGAAAGTTTAGTGTAAAGATAAGAAAGTTCCTTTTTGGTAAAAGGCTGGAAATCATGGATGTTAGAGGATTACAGACATGTGCGTATCTCTGTGCATCACGGGTACATCAGTATATTATATGGAGAAATCTATTCTGCATCATGTTCTGGTTGCATTTTTCTAATCTGTATGCAAATGCCTAGCCAGAACTCTGTTTTAATTAGCTGCTTCTGCAGCAGCATGTTCCAAAATAAGTCCTTTTGCAGCTGAGTTGAGATGCTAAGGACAAAAATACTGGGGCTTCCCCAGCAGCTTACAGCTGTGAAAACAGATAGGGCTCTTTAAGTTCTTCATGTGTTACCACTGAACAGTTTTAGTTTGATTTTTTTTTTCCCCTCTTTTAAATTATCTTTAATGTCTGTGGTGAATAGTGTATCTAGAAATCTACAATGAATGCGTTACAATAGTCTAGTTTCTAAACCCCTGATGCTGCACAATTGAAGTCAATGGGGATTTAGCCATTTACTTCAATGAATGCAGATAGACCCTGAAGGAGGCTATGCTATTGTTGCTGAAACACTCAGGATGTCATATCTAGCTTTCAAAAGTACATACGCATAGGCTAGCAGACTCCAAGCTTTGTTGTTTATGGTTTCTCTATTGTTTAATGGAATCTATGATGTATTTGCACCAATATTTCTCAGTTTAATTATTTTTACTGTTTTTTGTTTATGATTTCTAAGCTTCAAAACAGAAACCTTCAGGACAACAATTAGCAGGTTATTAAGTTACTGTTTCATTTTAATATTTGTTTAGAGTATGAAAGGTTTTATGCTCCTCATAAACCAGTTTCCCAGGAAATGAGTCGTTTTGTACTTATTCTGGCAAAATCCAACTGACAGGGATTTCTTGAATTGTGTCCTGCTGTTCAGAGCTCTATATTTATAGTCAGAAAGGCAGTGTTAATCAGTATTGTTAAAATTACTTGAATAAAGGCTTAACAGACAAATCCTGTCCACTGCTTCGGTCTCTCATAATCTTAGTTGTGTGGAGTTCCTCGGAGCAATTTCCTCCTTTGTCTTCATGTAATGTTTGTTTCAGTCTGTCTGCAAGAAGTAAATAAAGAAGTGGTGGATTTTTTTTTATTTTTGTTTTGGTTTTAAACTTTTCTAGTTTATAATCTTCCAAATTTAAGTGCATGTAACATAGACTAATTTTCGCGCAACAGTCTTCTAAAGTAATGAATTGATTAGATGTACAATTTGATTAAGATGATTTTTTTTTCATCCAGAACATGCATTATAAAATACTTTGTCCAAAGCAATGGAATGCATTTTCCTGAAAAAACAGGTAGCATGAATAGCTGACACGTTGTTTTTCTGCTTTTTCCCTTTTATAAGAATGGAATATTTTTTTGGGCAATCTTCTGGAAGACTGTCTTTTCTTATTAGCAGGGAAATCTATGACAGTATCCTTGTTTCCTCATTATTTAGGCATTCAACATCTTTTTCTAGAAGGCATGGATGCTTTCCATTGCTTCTTATGATATGACAGCCTTTTGATTTCTGATTTCATTGTTTTGAATTTTCTCTCTATCTTTTGGTTTTAAGCACAATGTCTCTCAAAATATGTGATATAGAAATGTGTGGGTTCCTTGACACAGCCATACACTGAATAATCCAAACAGTGGGGAGTGAAGTCAGCAAATCACTGAGGAACAAGTATAAACAGCTAGAAAAAGAAACAATCAAAAAATGAGTTAAAGTTTTAGAGAAGAATATCCTGCTTTACCAGGTGTGAAATCGTGCCTCTACTGAAGACAGTATCAAAGATTTCCTGGTTGTCTTTGGGGTGAAAATTCACCCTTGAGTTTTAATCCTGAGGAACTGCTTCCTTAGACTGAGGTGTGATGAGAAATAACCAGAAATTCATCCCTAAAGACAACTCCAAGTTCTCCTTGTTTTCTTAGGATTCCTTGCTAACATCTTTCAGCCATACATGAACATGTAAATATGGGGTGTCTGTGCATGTATTTACAGAGAATGGCTGCATACACGTAGGTATTTCTGAGAGAAGAATTATGCTAATTACTGTATCTCTGTGTTGCTCACTGGCAGCTCACGGTTGGGGTGGATGCGTTGGGCACACGAGACTCTCTGGTGTGTCTCCAGGTAAATGTGGAGGTGGGGTTTGGGGCTGGGGGTGTGTTCCCTGTCCCCTCATGCTGGAGGAGTCACACTACTGAGCTGTATTGCAGAGGTACCGAGGTGTGTGCCAGAGCTACATCTAGGAAGAAAGGCATTTATTAACAGCTAATGCTGTACTGGGAAGTTCCCATTCCTGACATGTTACACTTCATTCCCCAGATGCCCATCCCGAAGGGCTCAGAGCAAGGACCTCGAGAGGGTCCCAACTGCTAGCAATGAATGCACATTTATTCATTCTTTGGTATAAGAATGCTCAGTCTTGGAGTAGGCAAATCCAGATGCCAATTACCTAAATTAGCTCTGCAGTGAAAAATATACCCCAACAGCAAGCCAAGCTGCTCATGCATGATTAATTGAGTCTGTTCCATTCTTGTAAGTTAAAAGGAGACTATATTGAAGTTAGCTGGAGAGAAAGATACAAAGCGGGATATCTGTTTAAAAATCCGTGTTTTTTTTTTATTTTATTTGTCTTGCTACGGTTTCTAAAGATGAATCTTTTGTTTTGAGAAGGCTCTTGTTCAGTATCACTGGTCACAGTTTCCAAAGGCAACAGAGAGAAGGATAAACATTAGGGATATTCTGTGTCATGTTGTGTAACTAAAATAAACAATACAGTTTAATTAGTAGTGAATTATTATTTTGCTAACATCTTGTGCTGCTTAAAGTGTAATCTGCATTTTATTTGTCTTTCTCAATGTAACCTGCAGCCAGATTTATTGCTCTGTCATTCACCTGTAAAATACAATGGATGAAGACTGACAGCTTTTCACGTCCAGTCTGTGGTAATTAACTTAAATCTTCTGTTGATGACTTTGCAGTCAAAATCGCTCTTACAATACAAGTTTATTTTGTACAAATCACGAAGGTGGTGGGTGAGGACTTTAACTTACTAATGACAAAATTAGCCAATTTATATATGCTGTGAGAAGGGCTGAATGGTACTGCTGTCACAGGGGGTGTGTGACAGACATCACAGCAGCACCGATATATCATAGGCAGGATGTCACCATGGTGAAACATGGTATGACTATAACAAACTGTGGCTGATAAGGCTGTAATTAATGCCACCTGAATATTGATACAATGTCACAATAAATCTGCTGGTGAGTGGGTTCCTCCAAAAGGGTGTCAGCCTTACTCTTCATGCCAAGCTTCACTAATCATTTTACTGGTTCCCCAGTGTATCGTTTTCTTGCACATTGTAATTTCCCACATTAAAGTAGCACATCTGAGGGCTGCTATAGTCTGGGCTGCACTGGTATTTTCGTTACAGAGACCAGTTCTCACAGGCTGGTAACTCTTCTGTAAAAGGAAAAGTGCTGTAGGCAGACACCTGCCCATTGAATTCTTCAGTCTGTCTGTTCTCAGCCCAGTCACGCAGATGGTTAGAGCCTTCGGACATCTGTGTGCCAGCGGAGGTTTGCAGAACCTTTAAGGGATTGGCTCCTGTGTGTGTTCAATGGGTGTCTTCTGTGATTTTAGAAAAAAATTAGAATGGGCTGTAACTATAGACACAATGCCTTTCCTTTAGGTACATGTCTGTTTGTTTTCTGGCTGTGGGGAGAAATAATATGAAGTGGATCAAAACCACCTACCAGTCAGGAGAAAGCTATGTGTTCACACTGTAGCCATCTATGTCTTCACAGTTTGATTTGTTCTCACATGGGCAAATGATGGAAATAAGTAAGTGCCTTCCTAAGAAGTTACCTTTGCTTGGCAAACAACTACCAACACAAATGGCAGCAGCGTGCAAACCTGACTTGGTTAACTTTGTGTTAGAAGATCTGATTGCAGACTTCTGGCTTTTGCTTGAAATTCTGAAACATTGTAGTAATAGCATCAGTGACCGTTGAAAGATCTAGGTTTGCTTTATCAAATTCTGCTTGTGCTGCCCTGCTTTGCTTGCTCTACTCCTAGTCTGTGTACAAGCCCGAGTAGGTCTGTGATGTCTGTGTTCTTGATGAACCATCTGGAAACTGTGAAACTTGGACAATCTGGAAACAGTGGAAGAATTAATTGTCTGTAATCAATCATTCTGCAAGCTTTATGCCGTTGTGCAACTGATTAATAATCCTTTGAATCAGGTTGTTAGTATGTAATTCTAAATTATTTACACCTAAAATAACAGAAGGATGTTTTATGAGGCTCAGGTGATCCTCGGGAAGTGGCATCACCCAACTCATGGTGGCTGACTCACCAGAAACGTGTATCTTACTGATGGACCAAATGGGCTAAGGGGACACAGGTGTTCTTAAATACTTCTGAAATAAAGATGTAAATGTATCTTTCATGTTTTCTTTCATCCACTCTTAAGGAAAGAATTTTTAATTCTTTAGTTTCTGTGTCCGGCTCAGTGAATTGAAGCCAGGTTTCCTAATTAGTATAAAGCAATTCTGGTCACAGTTGGGCTTTACTAAGCCAATACGCAACTTTTTTTTTTCTTCACCTGGGTTGTATTTTTTTTTTTCCCTTTTCTAAGTTAAACAAAATGTTAAGTGCTTTGAGAGGATGATTAAACAGATCATTTTGGTAAATGATTCTGACCTTGTCACTTACTCTAAAAACAGGCTGTACACCCAGACCATATTCTTGTTCCATTTCACTGAGGATGTTCTCAATTTGCAGACTGTGCATATGTTTGTTTTAAGATTTTCTGGCAAACTGAAAGCTGTAGGTAAATAGCTGCCTGTGGAGGAAAAAGATCTAAAAAGAAAAAAAAGGGTACAATGAATACTTCTGGGAAGGTGGACTAATGCCATAATGGCTTTTTTTTGTCTTCCTAGTACTGCCAAATAGTATGTGGAATGGTTCTGTAGTAAAATTCCGTACATACACACACGCATACCTTTGCATGCGTAGTACACGGGTGCATGCAGGGATTTCCAGATTTCCAGCTCCAGTGCTGAATTTGGAGGAAGCCCCAGTTTCCTGAAAGTTGACTTCTCTAGTTTGAATGTAACTCTCAAAGACAAACAAAACAAAACATCTGCCCTCATCTCTGCATTCCAAAATTTGGATTTCAGGGTAAAATAGGTCGGGATGTAGCTGCTCTCTTGTGGTGTTTTGGGGGTTTTTATGTGTGTGGTTTTTTTTGGTTTTGTGGGTTTGTTTTGTTTTTTTTTTTTTCCTTTTTTTCCCCCTGTAGTTGCTACTACTGCTGCAGGAAAAGGTTGGTTCTGTCTGTAAACCAACTGGAGGTGGAATGTGAATAGTTCACTTTCTCTGCAGCCATTGCAATATTCAAATAAATAATAATATATAAAATTAACCAACTACTTGGAATGACTAACGCTTTTGATACCTAACACATTTGAAATCCCGGTGGCCACTGTGTGTAGACAAGACTATGAGGAAGGTTTTAAAATAACGCCTAAAGGAGTACTGCATCATTGTCAAGACTTTTCTTTTTCTGAAATTTGCATATCCAAAATGTGCTTTTTGAGATATTTTTTGTTGTTGTTGTTGATGATGTTAATGCAGTTTTTACTAGGCTGGCAGTCTATTTTATATTAAAATTCAAACTTTCATTTGTGTCTTGCTGTACTTGTCCTCTGCCCTGTCTACATGTTTATTCACAGCTGTAAAACTGACTAGAATGTTAAAGAGAGGAGTTGTCTTCATCTGAATGAACAAATGTCCATTTTAATTCGCCCCTCTTTTTGGAGAGCATTAGTTGCAATTAAGGGTGCTCCAAACAACTTTGAAATAAGTCATCTGGCTAGAACTTTGGAGGCAATTATCATGTGTATTCATTATTTTTCAATCTTCCTTTTTCAATTTCTGAAGAAGTAATTAAATTTGTCCTTTTTAATGGGGGGGGGGGAAGGCTCAGATTTATTCAATGAATAAACATTATTAATTTTGTAAGCCTTATGAATAGAGAAAGGTTAATATTTGAAAGTCTGGCTGTTTTTCATGTTTCTTGCTGACCAAAACTTCAGTTAAAATGAGTGAGAATTTCTTCCTGAACCTAGAAATCTGAAGTGTCTTTCTGTATCCAGTTTTTGGAAACATTTTGTTCTACTGCTAAATTATAATTTAAGTCCCTATTATAATTAGTGTCATTTGGTTTTAAGAATGTTGAACCATTAGAAATGCTCTAACAGCTTAGAAGATGATGTAGTGTTTAAGCCAGCTGGCAAAAACTAAAAATGGAATATCTGTTGTGATGGTCCTGGAAACAGCCAAGTCCCTTTCTTGTATTTGGGTGGTTTCTTAGGATTCTAATTCCCTACAACGAAGTGCACAAACCACTTTAATTGAAACATGTTTACACTAGGAAATGTTTTTATTTTCTGTCTTGACACTTTGAATATTTGAGATGAGAAAAACTGTCAACAAGTTGACTGCATTCTCCTTTGTAAATATTTTTTTTTTTTCCCGTGAAGATACCTTTGTGTATACTACAGTGGGTTGTCTGGTGTGCTGTTATCTATTTGGTGTTTTTCTGTTCGATAGACCTGGCAGAACCAGCATGAATGAGAGTCACTTGAATTTCTGAATGAAAGGAAATCTTATATCACAGAAAAGAAGACAAGCTGGGTAGTCGTATTCAGCTCAGTGGAGGCACCTGGCAAGGAGATTTTGCTCCGTGGTTCCAATTGTTCAGGTTTTATTCATGGATCTGGCTCCTTATTCATAGAAGCAATCTCTCTGAAGTCAGTAACATTACTAATGTATTTCCTTATTTTATGAAGAGCTGGATTCTCAGTTTGCTCTACTGCAAGAATAAAACCTTTGCTTCTTTATTTGAGTATGTGGGAGGGCTGGCATTGTTGTTGCTATGTATTTACTTTATCCACTTGAATTCCTCTGCAAATTCCATGCGCGAGTCTGGTTATTTGTCAGTTGTAATCCAGGCAGGTCATGAGCTGGTTTTGTCTTATGGTCACGCACAAGCAATAATAGAGTGAGCAGCTCCTGACAATCGTTACATGAATTTTGGCATCTTTCTGTTGGCAAATTGCTTGTGAACAGATGGCAAAATTTTAAGATTTAGTCAAACATCAAAGTTTTTCCTATTCTGCCACCTGAAACAATCAGATCTGAAGCCATTGAGTAAGTGTAAATTTACTGCCAATGTGTGGTGGAATAATTTGTGCTCTTTAGTTTTCTCGAGGACTTGAATGCATAAATAATACCAACTTTTCAGCAAAGGAAGATTCTCTGAGATTTAGAGTTGTCCAGCAGCTAACTTTGTGGCTGTGTGTTGGTTAGTTCAATCTATATTCCATGATCTGATTTGCTTTTTGGTTTGTGTTTTTTGTTTTTTTTTTTTTTTATTAGTGAAGAGAGCAAAAAACTTGTGAGGAAAAAATGCTGCTGTATAGTCAAGGGAGAAATAAAATCTAAAAAACAAACAGCTTTTTGTACATTGTGTACATTTTTGCATTTACATGGAATTTTCTCGAAGATCGTTCTCTCCATTGCCAATTTATGATTGAGTATGGAGCCATTTAGAAGATAATCTCAAACTATGTGTGGTCACTGAGGCAAAGCAATGACAGGTGGATTTAGATGAGACTGGACTTGAACCTAGAGGCTGTATTGACAAAGTAACTAAGACACTGTTCCAGTGCTGAAGGGAAAGTCAACATGGAGATGTCAGGTGAGAACTACCCAAAGGAACTAATGGCGTGTTTCCATTCTTCTCTTGTTCTTCTGTGGACTTTGAAGAATCTTAGTCTTTTAAAATTCTAAGATGTGTCTCTGACTGCATGATAAATTTGTGATTATCTAATCCAATTTATATGGTAAGAGGGTAATTTCTTTATCCTCTGCATTCCAATTCTTGTCCATGATTTGTTAATTCCCTGTAGAGGACAGGTTCTTTTATAGGGTGCTTAAATCTTGGTTCTAATTTAATGTAGAATCTAAAAGAACTAGGAAGCTTAAAATAATGCTTGAACACTAGCAATATCCACATGGATTATTCTAAAGCAAATAGTAAACAAATTGTTTTCTGTAACAACACAATGTAATAAACATAGTGCTAAAGATTTTGATAAATTGAAATGTATCAAGCCTTGATCACTGTGTTTCAGATGATCTGCACTGTGCACAGGAAGGCTGTGAGCAAGTGGATTAGCTGTCTGGATGTTAAACAACACCCAGGCAGCCCTGGGATCTGATTTTCCAAAGAAGATTATGAAATAAAGACAGGGCATGGGAGCCTGAGGAAATGGAGACATGACCATGCCTTGTAGATCATCCAAGGGTGAGGGATGTGGATTTAGGGAGAGAAAGAGGCAATAAGGAGGAGTTAGACAGGATGAACATGGGGCCTGTGTTGAAAAGGTGAAGTGATCTATGATA
>VZTO01012498.1:0-11429 GCA_013400615.1 Syrrhaptes paradoxus
AACTCAGTGATCTTTAAGATCCCCTCCAAGCCAAACCATTGTATGATTCTATGTTTTTCTATCTATAATGAACACTGCTATGCTCAGTGACACAATCATCTATCCAGTATAAGAAGTTTCTTTTCTTCTAGGCTGGTGTATTTTTTTTGGAAGTTGTCTTGATGCAGGTGAAAGTGTTTGTGGCCTGAATCTATCAGCTACTCAGTGTTGCTCAAATTACTTTCAAAAAGTAATTTGTTGCTGATTCCCACATCCAAAAACTTATTGTCAATCTCGTGTTCTTGGTGACCGTCTCAGTAAAAGATAGTCACGTATCCAAAATTAGAACCCGGCTGTTGCAAACTCTGGGGAAATAAACCTGAGGTGCAAATGAAAAAGAGGGTTTTAGAGACAAATATAGTCTGTTTCCAGTGCTCTCTTTGATAACTTCGGAGAAAACAGTCTCCAAACTTTCGGGCCCTTCAGCAGCACTTTTAAACATGTTCAGCGCTACAGGTGACATCCTGTGTTTTTTCTCCCCAGTGTTCTCAAATTTAAAGACATGGTCTCATTTGCCCATGAACAGTGTCCAAGAGTCAGCAGATACGAGCAATCTGACAGAGGAATGATTGTAGGTGTGCTAAGAACTGGGTTTGTGGTTTTCTGTCAGTCTAGTTGGGGCAGGGTTCATCTTCTCTGATTTAGGTATCCTAAAAGTTGTCTAATCTGGGTTAGTCGTGCCAGGCTTTCCTTAAAATCAATATAGAACAGGCACCTCCAGAGGTCATTTTATTGCAGCCAAAGATAAGCGTGTAAGAGAAGACAGATTAAGTGCTCTCTGAAGTGTTTATATATCCAAAATAACAACAAAGGAACCCTAGGATGACTAGCTTAGACATCTAACTTTAAATGTCCTTAGTTGGAGAAGATGGGTCTCACAATTTATTGTAAAACCTCGCTGGCAAAATCAAAGCAGTTCAAGGTAAAATGTTGGCTTCAGTACATCTCCCAGTGTCAAGAGATGCCAGGTGGAAATAATGCAAATTTCTTGATTTAGTATTAAAAAATATGTTCATGGTTGAATTGGCTTTGGTTGTTGAAGAAAGCATACTCTCCTGCACTAGAAATATTCTAGAAATTTGCAAAATGTAGGCAAAGCTGCAGGGAAGAAAAGGTTACTGTAAAAGGTTAAAATATGTAGAAAGTTAAAATCATAGCACAGCATTCTGTTATTCATGTAATCATGGAGATGGAGAGACTCTTGTGGGGCTAAGCTGAGAAAGAGCTTGTTCGTGTTCCTCAGTTTTGTTCTTAGAGGAAAAGTTTAGCAAAAATATTGCACCTTTGAGTGCAATCCCCAATTGAGAAAAGGGGATGGTTTTTTTTGAAATTTCTAGCATTTACCCCATTCCTAGTTTTCCTGATTTTCCTTGGAAATTACCTATAGTCACAGAGGGTAGCAGAGTCACTGAAACATTTATGGATGGACAGCTTAGGTGGGCGTTACAAATAGCGAGTATTATGCTTTCCATCGGTGATAAAAGTTTTCAACTAAATCAAGGTCTTTTGACAGCACAAATACTAATGTGTTTTTCTGAAAATCACACTTGTTTTCTAGAGGAAGGGAAATGTCTCTTCAACAGTATTTAGGCACTTTGCTGGAAAAATTTGTCCATTAAAAGGGCTGGGCTTCGATTGAAAAAACATGAGTGAAAATGACAAAAACATGTCCATGGGGTCTGAGCTGAGGAAATTGCAACAGCAAACTGTGGAGCTGAAGCAGTGTAGACCCAAGGTCCACCACTTAGTCTTAGCTTGCGATGCTAGCGTGCTGGAGGTATTTGAATATATCCCCAGAGCCAATGCAGAGGGGAGGAAATGCCTTCCCTTCTTCTTTCACATTAACCCCAGCAGGTCGTCAGTGCCCTGCAGATGTCGGTGCTGGGAGGAGGCAGAATGAAAACCCTGCTCAAGGGCACAGCTCCGCTTTCTCTGCCACAGCCGAAGTCCGACACTGTCTGTCCTCCCAGCCAGGACCCTCCTTGTCGTTTAAAAATGCCAAGTGTTAAAATGCACCCATGGCGTCTACGCTTGCCCCAGATGTCCAGACACTGCATATAGGCAGAATATGCAATTTTTTTTTGGCCTGATTTAACAGACTGACCCAAACTTACTGTTGCAATTTTAATAGCCCCCCTCCCTGCAACCCTAGCTCCGTGGTTCCACACTTTTTACCAGCCTATGTTCAACCAGGCCAGCAAGGAGGTATAACATTTTGGGGGGAACAAAAGTAGCTTGACGACTAAACATGATTTATGTCAGTCAAATTAAAGGGTGGCAGGAAACTGTGCCATCTCCTGACCCCTTACAAACTCTGTCCCATAGCAAAAGCTGCCCTTAGTTTTCTTCTTACTGCTCAGGAAAAGTGTTACTTTTCTCAAATGGGGCAATTTTGTCAGCTTCACGAGAAAACGACCCTTCCTCTGAGCTGTGATTTACTTGCACGCTAAAGGAAACATGTTATTTGTGTTTCCAAAAATGTGGAAGCATGTTACATACTATGTACCTTGCCCTGTATCATCTCCCCTGTATAGGAAGAAGTATAAGATTGGCCTTGTTCCAAATCATGTTGAACACGCCACCTGGAAGGAACAGAGACATCTGGAAAATCATTCCACAATCTCTGAGGAAATTACAGGAGAAATACCGGATGATTGGAAGAACAGCCCTTTGTGGGATTCTTACTTTATCAGCCAATTTCACTTAGATTTTTTTTTTCCAAAGTAGCATATGTTCAGAACTTTAATAAGAAATCTTTGAGTTCTGGTGGTTTATTTATTTGTTTATTTAATTTTCATCGCAAATGAAAAAAGTTTTAGAAATTTCACAAGTGGCAGGGCAGGGGGTGGGGAAGATAAGAGAAAAATATCTGACAGTTCCCACAACGAGGTGCAGTAGTGGAAGGGATTACTCCCTCGCCGGGTGTGTGGAGCAGGTTCACTGAGCCCTCAGCAAGGCTCACCGTGGCTGAGGGACTGCAGCAGATCTGGCTGCAGAAGGAAGACTCCTTGGTCAGTGCTTTGTAAAGTCCTCCTGCAGTCAGGCAGGGATGTTTCAAAAACCAAGCAGAGAGAACTCTGGCAGGAACGAAGGTGCCTCTGGGTCTCTGTGTGCCCACGGAGAGCAATGACTGCAGTGTCCTCTGGATGTGGGGGAATGAGGGGAAAAGATCTTCACTACATGAACTGTCCTAGTTTCTGTGCGATGCTTCTGATACAGAGCTGCTCCGTCACCTTCTGTTGTGCTGCAGTTCTTATACTTTGGGGTATAATCACAGCATTGGATTTATATACTCCTACTAGCTCAATTTCCCCTCTAAATCACCTTCTAAAACATAAAAAGTGCCATGAGATACACATGGGCAGCACAGGAGGAGACCCCAGACTGTGTCAGCCCGAACTGCTCTCTCATATCACTAGATTTGATAGCATAGCAGGAGGCGAGGGGGAACAAATGCAGACCCCCAGCTTTGTCAGAATGCACTTGCTATTCAGTGTTTCATTTTTTTTGTAATTAGAGGAGGTGTGCAGGAGTGTGGAGTGTGGAGGATGACAAGAGATAGATCCCAGTTCATAAACATCTTGA
Organism: Syrrhaptes paradoxus; assembly: GCA_013400615.1. Classification (NCBI taxonomy): domain Eukaryota; kingdom Metazoa; phylum Chordata; class Aves; order Pterocliformes; family Pteroclidae; genus Syrrhaptes; species Syrrhaptes paradoxus. The sequence continues at coordinate 3,625 of VZTO01012498.1, forward strand.
ACATTTGGAAGCTTTTAAGCAGCTGCTGTGCTGGCAAAGTATTTCTGAACCAGCCACCTGCGTATGTTTTCTGTTTTTATTAAACTAAGCTCCAAAGATGAGAAGATACAGGTGTAAGCTTTGAGCTCCACCCTTTTCCCCACCTCCCCTTGTGTGTTTTAGTCCTAATCTGTATCAACAAAGATAAGTCACTTCTTCAACATGTGCAGAAATTACATTGAGGCCCATTGAGGACAAATGACAGGCTTTGATTCCATAATCAATCGCTAAGAAATTCATTAGTGCCAGCACAGATCTTTCATGCGGGAGGAGCTCTCCCAACGGACCCGCCTGCATCAGAAGAGCTCAGGAGCAGCCATTCTTTCATTCTTTTCCGTTACACTGGGCTCGTTCCAGTGCTGGGGAATAGCCCCTTCCCCATCTTCATCTCAAGGAAGAAAAGCTCAGGAGCTCAAAGGCTGAAAACTTGTCTTCACTACTGACTGCCCTTCACAGCCCCTCTCTTTCTTGCTGTCTTTCAGCTCAAACATGAACAGACATCCGGACTGCTGTAGGGTCATTAGAGACTTGTAAAACAAGTGTAAGGATGATTCTCAGGAATAAGTGCCCTTACAGACAAAATATCCAAAAGGAAGTCCCTGCTTTTCTCAATTTATATTTTTGACCAAAAGAAATTAGCAAATAAATTATTTTCAGAGTATGCTAAGCACCCATCACTTTCCAAGGATATCTTTAAAAAAGATGGGGATGCAGCACTGTTAAAAATCAGAGACAAGACTTTCAAGAATATGTCTGATTTAAACATATGCACCATGGGTTCATTCAGTCATGTAAGATCTCTGTGGGGTTTTTTGTTTGCAATCCCCATTTGGTTATGTTGATTTTATACTAAAAAGAAACCAAACAAACCAAAAACAGAGAGTCTACATCCCACCAAAACTCACCTGATACTTATCTACTTAAATCACTTAAGCACTAAATATCTCTGGTAAAAGTATTGGTTGAGATAGATGCTTTGTATCTCCCCATCAGCTTTTTAGTTAAATATGAGGAACGTGCGGTATTTACCTTAAATACTCCTTGGCAATAGCAGCTAAACTCTAGTCTTCCCATTGCTGTTATGCTGTGAATAGCAGAAGAAACCTTAGCTGGTGTCGTGGAGACATCTGAGGAAGCCAAGCCATGTAAAATGTAGACATTTCACGGGGATCTCCACCTGAGAGCCTGTACTTTTAAATTTAATTCTGCACTGAACAGTAATATTTAGAATTCAGCAGATTTTCTGCACTTTGTTCATTCAGCTAGCCTCAAGATTTACCTGAATATTCTGCTATCTGCTGGTGCTGTTTCTGATAGACTCACACTGAAGTTCTGGTTTTTGCATTTTTTCTCCAGTAACCTGAATAAATTTCTGGCATGAAGCTCATGTTACATCTACATCTCCATACCTGGGGCAGGAGCCACCCTCTGGAGTGAGGAGTCTGGATCTTTCCATTGGTCGTAGAGACAATTTTACTTTACTCCAGATTTTCAGATATTTGGTTCTAGGCGAAATGACTCCCAGAAATTGTCACCTAAAGATCCTGGATATTACTTTAAAGCCCAGTAAGGACAAGGGGAAGACTCTGTTAACTACATGAGAATTTGGTCTAAGCCCTCAGCAAATTCAAGCTTCAGTTTGCCTTCTCCATGTTGTCCATCACTCTCATAAACACTTCCTCAAACCTGAACCATGCTCATAGCACAGCGAAGCAACCAGGCACCATATGCACCCCCAGTGTTTTGAGGGGACACATTTTGTACCAGCAGCATGCACAGACACCTACTGCAAGAAAAGAGAGCATACCTTGGTTTGCAGCTGTGCTTACTGGCATGCCCATGCATTCCTTGCAAACGCTGAAACGTAGAAGAGCAGTGTGCAGGGTGGGAGAAATGATCTCTATGTGTTGTACGTCTGCCCACACAGCCTTGGAGAGGGGAACCTGCTGTGTGGAGCTAGGGAAGGATGGCACGGCGGCAGGCCTGTCCTTTTGGACAAGGAAAATGCACTGGGGTCCTTTATCCTCTGTCTGGAAAGCCAAGAGAAGCAAGAGGAAGGATGCTTGCTGAACAGCTCACCCAAAGGACAGGCACAGGGACTCCCTCTGTGCCGTAGGTTTGAGCCCGTTTACGATAATCCCGGCCACTGAGGTACACACTCTTTGACAAAGCTCTTTTCTTCCTTTCCTGTTCCTTGACCTTGTCATTCAGAAACTTGTGAAGTAATGTGAAAGCATCTGTTGTTTCTCTCATTTATTTCGCAAATACACTCCAGAGGGCTGGCAGAGCAGAGGCAAGCCTGAGAGGCTGCCATGGTGTCCGTCACGGCTACCAAAGGCAGGAACACAGGCTCCTGTCCTCAGGGAAACACCCTCCACCCTCCCAGGAGCCTGCCCACTGTACATCTGCCAGAAAGGTGTTTAAAAGGGGGCTTGGGACGTTTCTGATTGTCCCTGGTGTGCGGATGTGGGGAGTGGGGAGCTGTATGCACGCTGCAAGTACCCCTTGCATAGCTGGACATGNTTGCTGAACAGCTCACCCAAAGGACAGGCACAGGGACTCCCTCTGTGCCGTAGGTTTGAGCCCGTTTACGATAATCCCGGCCACTGAGGTACACACTCTTTGACAAAGCTCTTTTCTTCCTTTCCTGTTCCTTGACCTTGTCATTCAGAAACTTGTGAAGTAATGTGAAAGCATCTGTTGTTTCTCTCATTTATTTCGCAAATACACTCCAGAGGGCTGGCAGAGCAGAGGCAAGCCTGAGAGGCTGCCATGGTGTCCGTCACGGCTACCAAAGGCAGGAACACAGGCTCCTGTCCTCAGGGAAACACCCTCCACCCTCCCAGGAGCCTGCCCACTGTACATCTGCTAGAAAGGTGTTTAAAAGGGGGCTTGGGACATTTTTGATTGTCCCTGGTGTGCAGATGTGGGGAGTGGGGAGCTGTACCCCTTGCATAGCTGGACATGGTGGTTAAAGGGGATCTCTGTTGTGCTGAAATGCATTGTGTCAGAGACACATTTGGTCCAAAAAGCTTTTATATTTTCTATAAAGCACAGTCTTGTGTTTTAGACAAAGTTAGTAAATAAAAAACCCCTTCCGTTTATTCTTATCTGACTGAATGCTAAAGATTGCTACATGTGGAGGGAGGGGAAACGACAAAATGTGGATGTACAGAAGCCCTTCCTCAGGTGTATTAGCTAAATCAAGGAGGGTCTTTGCATTCCCTCTGCCATATTATTACTGAGATTGTCCTTGGACTGCAGTTTAGTCATTTTCTCAGTCCTTGAGACAGCAAACTTATCACCAGCTTACATGGTCGTTCTGCCCCACCAAAGACTGTTAAAGGCCTCAAGGTTTCACCCGCGATTGTTATGATTACTATAAATTATCTTTTTATTGCACATTGAAATCCTCAGACACCAAGCACCTACAAAATCGTGTTACTTTCAGCAGCAGGTGCAGGCTTTCAGTTCCTGAACTGCCTCTTACGGCTGCGGAGACAGCTGAGACAGCCACCCGGAGACATGGGAAGGAACGTCCCTGGTTCCCCAGATCCTCGGCTCTCTCACTGTCTTCACGCCTGACAGAAACAAGTCTTTCCTCTGCCTGGCAGCACACAGACTTCACAGGTGATGTTTCCTGTTCTGCTGGGTGCATCCCCTGCTAGAAATCCAGAGGCAGCATCTTTCCTGAATGCACTGAAATGACCAAAAATAGTTGGCAGAAGTCTTGTTTTCCAGTCTTTCTCTGACAAGTGGGTAACACTAATTAGCAAACACTTGGAAAATGTGCCGCTTTCTTTGGAAGTGGGGGGAATGTCAAATCCGTATAGACTCTGTCAGTTAGCTCTTGATCATTTTTTCCTGGCTATAATTGCATTTAATTTAGAGTACGTACTGTTGACAGGGAATTTTAAAAGAATGATGTTCATCCCCTATGTGACAATGTTGTAACACGTTTCATGCCATCTTGAAGTTTTCTACCTGCTCTGGGATTAGTCTTCATTCTTCAATCCTAGCACTGCCTTGTCCTTGCAGTTTTACAGAGGGGGAAACTGAGGCACAAAAACATTGGGCAACTTGCCCAAGATGCCAGCAGAAAGGTAGCAGAGACAGTTTTGAAAGTCAGGAGTTCAAACCCCTCAACTTGGTTAAGCACTTTGGTCCCCCCAGCTTTTGCTTTGCGATGTTCATTCTAGTGTCTGTCCAGATGCTGCCTGCCTGCCAGTCCCACCAAAGCCAGAAGCCCAGGGGGGGTAGGGGGAACTCTTGCTGGCAGCAGCATTTTCGCTGCCCAGTCTCTCCTTGCACCCACCAAATGTATCATAATAAATACAGAGAGACAATTAACACCTTTATAGATGGGCCTCTGTACCAAGAGGGATTTCATTCTTGCCTGCTGCTACAGATAGAGTTGATACCGTAAATCCGTATCGTCTGTTTAGCAAGACAGGACAATGATGTGGAAAGCAAGAAGTACCCACAACCTTCCCAGGTTCAGGCTGATTCAAGCCCTTTCAAATAGTCTTGCCTCCAGCGTTTTGCACTTTCCTGCCTCCCAGCCCTTCCCCACATTCCTGTTCCTGCCCCCAACTTCGTCTTGCCAAGTCCTTCCACCGTTGTTATTATTTGTGAAGCGTGAGGAGAGTTATGACAAGGGAGGGATGTCATTAAACCACGCCGGGAGGAGATGTCAGCCGCCATGCAAACATCTTCCTGACACTCCACTTTCAAACGATTTCAGCAACTGCACACAGATGATTTCAGGTTGGGTAGGCCTGTCAACTCAGATGGACGCCACGCATTGCTTCGGTGCCGGAGACAGCTCCGGAGCGTCTCAGCCGGCTGTTGCGCACACGCGTACGCAGCCCCGTCCCCGCACACACAACTGCACATCGTTATTTTTATGCCACTCCAAGACAGATATCCTTGAACGCTGTTGGAAGCGTCAAACTTTCGCTGAAAGTGAAAGCTTTAACATTTAGAGGGTTCTTGTGTAACGCAAATGAACCGGAAGGGTAGGAAGGCATCCCAAATGCCACTCAATGCATTTATAAAAAGGTAAGGTGACCGTGTCCTACCCTACCACATCACTTCATTACCGAGTGTCAGCGAAGAGCCTGGCAGCTTGATTGGTTGATGAAATCACATGACCTAAGTGTTATCTTGCAAAAACACATGAAATTATTAAGCTTGAACAGCAAAGATGCATAAATACCCCTACGGTTTATTCCCATCAGCCAATCAAAGACTATATGTCTCTTTATTTCCTTTCATTTTTTTCTCACAATGGGTAAAAAAAAGAAAATCCCTATCTAATTTATAATTCAAGATATTTTGCTATCTAATATATTTATGTTATTTTCTTCAATATCTAATTGCAGTGCTTTGTTTATGCATTACTCATTTCATCTTTGTTTTCCACCCTCATTTTTAACTTCCAACGCAATTTTAATAGGCTCATGGTCAGAGATCAGGGTGGCAGACACTCTGATGCTGTGTTAATTCACTGACAAAAGGGCACAAAAAAGTGGGAGTAAGGAGGCTTTTAAAGCCATTGTTTCTGACCCAGACCTGAGCTACCCCATGTTGGTATGTACCTAGTTTTCACAGAAGCAGATTTCCTGGCTTTGCTCTGGTAGTCAGTTAGGTGTTTGGGTGTCATGCAAGAAGAAAAATGTTATTGCCTGAGCTTCTGCAGATGTGGGACATTAGACAGTGCCTGCTGAGGTCTGTGGAAATAATGCACTCTGCTGCTCTTCATCCTTCCACTGTCTCTGCTGAACTGCTTGCACAAGTAAACAGAGGTGAAGGTGATGGATGTGGCATGTTAGACAGGAATATGGGTTTATTTTCACGATTTTCTAGTGTATGGGGCACGGCTAGGCAACCAGGAGTGCATACTAGACTCAGGTAACACACTGTTCTGTAGGCTGTGACGTGGCCCCTACCCAACACAGCCTGCCGTGTGCCTAACCAGAATTTTAACTCAAGGCACTGCAGGCATGGGTCTCCACCTCTTGAATGTCTTATAGGCTTGAATTTTTTTATGCAGTCACTCACTGGCTTGCTGCTAAGCTGTCTTCCATGGTCAAAAATTCAGAGCTATCTCATTGAGATACGAAAGGTGCAGATTCAATGCTCACTCCTTGAACCAAAACCTTACTTTCAGTTTTATTCTTTTCTTCCCGGATGATCTCAGCAAAGACATTTTGCAGTAGTCAAAGAGTTAATAACAGTGCAGAAACTATAGTTCAGCCTAGCAAAAACATTTATGGATATTCTTGGCATTTCTGGATATCAGCACAGCTGTAGCTCTGTCTTACCAATGAACAAATACTCTTGGCCAAGACACCAGCTCACACAGCCCATTAAAGGCAGCTTCTGTAGGAAGGAGTGCACACAGCAAGCAATGCTAACTTGAGTTTACAACTGCTGCCCACTGAAAGTTGGCATGGACAGGTAGTGGAAGTATAAAGTGATAAAAAGCGTAGAGCATTGAAAGTGACAGGCAGCAGATGTAAATAGAGGTAATTTTGTGCAATAACCCACCAAATTCCATTTTAATGAACTTAGCTCTCCAGTCTCCATGAGGCAAGACATTGCTAGACAAGAAGGAGCAAGAGGGAGGTCCAAAAATCGTGTTATGAAGACAGAGGCTGCTAAGAAGTTACAGCAGCAATCCCGCAGAGTGCACACTCATATAAGTAAACTCACCAGCCAGCTTCGGTTTGCACCAGTGACAAGAACGGCAGTAACACCAAGGATGCCTGTGGAAGAATCTGTACTCACAGGATGATGAAAGGAAAGACATGAAGAGTAAATTATGCATTGCACATTCTAACAAGAAAACTGGCGGCGGATGGTGGAAATATGGTAGATATGTGGAAGCAGTGTTTGTCTTCTACCAGTGCACTTTTGCCTTCCTTCTTTCCTTTGTTTTGCACATTTATTCCCCTTGAATTAACTCATGGAGGAGAAACAGATGCCATCAGGATTTAAAACATCATTTTCAGTAGTTTGAAACTGCTGCTTGAATGGAGGTTGTCAGCATTTCCTCTGAATTGCACAGATCAGTGGCATTGTAGCAGGACTGTTGTTTGTAGATGAAGCTTTTTTTTATCAGAGATTCCTCAAGTCAGTTCCTTACAAATATTTTTCAAGAAAAAAAAAAACAAAACTGGGGCCAGTTTTAGGAATTCTCTCTGTCTAATGATACATCATTTTCAAAAGTTGGAAATAAGATATTTCAGGTGCTCCGGAGTTTCTCACTGAAATAAAGTTCTATGTTTTCTAGAGCATAGATTTTTGACTTTGACTTCCTTTCCTCATATTTGACTGACAGCCATTGACACACACTTGTGAATGCAGATTCACAACTCAATGGCCCCAGATTTTCCCCTAGATGAATATTCAGATGATCAGAAATCTATAAATGTCAGAATGGAAAAGTGCAGAAATGGTATCTTCATTATTCTTCTGGTTCTTTTTTCTCATAAGTATCAGATTGCCCTGTGTAGCTGCTGTTTCAGACTCAGCATTCTCATCCTCAGCGTTTGAAATTTCGTCACTTTACTCTTTACATGTGGTTAGAAGAATTGACCATGAAATCTCTGTTAGAAACTTTTTCTACAAAATGCATCAAATGCTTGTAAAATATTCTCATATAAGCTATTGCTAGATAGCTCAGAACCACGTTGGCAAATCTGGTTCTGAACACAGAAAGGAAGCACAGTATAGCTGATGGGCTTACCATGGGGAAAAAA
>VZTO01012498.1:11679-51986 GCA_013400615.1 Syrrhaptes paradoxus
GTAGTTTGAAACTGCTGCTTGAATGGAGGTTGTCAGCATTTCCTCTGAATTGCACAGATCAGTGGCATTGTAGCAGGACTGTTGTTTGTAGATGAAGCTTTTTTTTATCAGAGATTCCTCAAGTCAGTTCCTTACAAATATTTTTCAAGAAAAAAAAAAACAAAACTGGGGCCAGTTTTAGGAATTCTCTCTGTCTAATGATACATCATTTTCAAAAGTTGGAAATAAGATATTTCAGGTGCTCCGGAGTTTCTCACTGAAATAAAGTTCTATGTTTTCTAGAGCATAGATTTTTGACTTTGACTTCCTTTCCTCATATTTGACTGACAGCCATTGACACACACTTGTGAATGCAGATTCACAACTCAATGGCCCCAGATTTTCCCCTAGATGAATATTCAGATGATCAGAAATCTATAAATGTCAGAATGGAAAAGTGCAGAAATGGTATCTTCATTATTCTTCTGGTTCTTTTTTCTCATAAGTATCAGATTGCCCTATGTAGCTGCTGTTTCAGACTCAGCATTCTCATCCTCAGCGTTTGAAATTTCGTCACTTTACTCTTTACATGTGGTTAGAAGAATTGACCATGAAATCTCTGTTAGAAACTTTTTCTACAAAATGCATCAAATGCTTGTAAAATATTCTCATATAAGCTATTGCTAGATAGCTCAGAACCACGTTGGCAAATCTGGTTCTGAACACAGAAAGGAAGCACAGTATAGCTGATGGGCTTACCATGGGGAAAAAAGGAAAGAACATGAAAACATCAGAGAAAATATTACCCTTCTCTGTGGAAAATGTAATTTTTACTCAACTCTTCTCATCATCTATCTGCTTTAAAATCAACTGCTTTAGCAAAGCCATGTTCTTCCTAGACAGTACTGGAAATTTAATATTCTATCGCAAAAAATTTTGGATGGGAAATTTTCATCCTGCCCTGAAACAGCAAGTGTGGTACTACAGCTGTCTTAGTCAAGCCCCTGGTTGTGCTTGGTTGTTCTTAAATGCTGCTAGTGGGAATGCAAAAGAGTCATACATTTGACGTGTAAAAAGGGAAAAATTATCAGAGACTACATATATGAACAGAAAAGGAATTGTCTCCCTTTCCCCAAGGATCTGTCACTTTCCCAGGGTTCAAAAGAATTTGTATGGTGGGGAACGATCTTTCTAGCATGAGAGAAGGTGTAAAATGGGGAACAAAAAGTGAAAGAAAAGGAAGTGAAAATTCCACTTGATTAGCTTCTTAGCATCAGTTGGATGTGACAACTCTTTGAATATGGATGAAGTCTACAAGAGGGATCATCTGCCAGCAGTAGTTGTTACCAAGGAAGTAAGTGATGCTGGAGGTCGGAGGGCACCTGTCTCGCCAGCTAATGAAAGAATTGTGGGAGACAGAGCTTTTCTATCTGATTAATATAAGGGCTGTAATTCCTGCCCTTCCCACCCCCACACCTCCTCTGCTCTCTCTTTTAAAATTATACCAAGTCTATTGTTGCTATGGCAAGTGGGATGTGAAAGAGACTGTCCTAGGAAGAGCTTTGCCACTCATAAGTGATATTTTGGCCAGTAACTTTTGCCAATCTCATCTTCTCGCAACTCTTTGCTTCATTCTCTGCCAAAATTTTTTTTTCAATCATGCTGGAAGCTGAAAGTCACCCTTGATTTTCAAGGGGGAGAAATGCAGTTGTTAGAATGGGCTCATTAAGCGCGAACATATATATGCAGGCAGGACAGTTAGAAGAAATAGCGCAAGAAGCTTTATCCTTAAAGGCAAAAAGGACATTTTAGGATGTAAATGTTGTTATAGCACCTCTGGCCAAAGAGAAAGGTAATCAAGCACCGTTTCTCAAACAGTGGCCAGCAGTAGATGTTTAGCAAAAATACATAAAAATTAGGGAAAATGTTATGAGTGTTCTGAGGTATGTCTTTGTTTAGGGAGTTCATATAGATAATGCATCAGTACAACAGAGAAAGTTTGAGTTCCCAGCTGATATATATCAATGTGAGCAAAAACTACATCCATATCACTGTAGGTGCATTCCCTGCACATAAGGAAAAATGGTTGTATGCTCACACTTACAGGGCTAAGCTCTCCCTCATCACAGAATAGTGTGCTCATATCCATACTTCAGACTGGAAACAGTTTCTGACCTGTGCTCTCTCCTGAACTACACCTGGATGAAGTTCAGAAGAGTAGTGTCCAACAGTGTGCTAGCAACAAGGGTTTTTTGACAATCATGAGACACTTCCTCAGCCTATTTTCTGGCCCAATTTGTGGCACAGGTAACCTAAATAATAGTATAGATGGTCCTCCTAGTTGCCCTGAGGGCTCCTTCCTCCTCCCTGTGAAATCCACAAGGGCAGAAGCAGACGTTTAGGCAGCACCACGGACGCCAGCCAAGAATTTGCAATTTGAGGGTGAAGTCTCTGAAAGTCTGACTCAAGAGCAGATTTAGGAATATAGCATTGTACAGCATCCGGTGCATGGTAAGCACTGCCACAGGAAGGCAGAGCACAAATGAACCTAGGACTCATAGGGACCAGCCCATGTTTTCCAAAGCAAGGCATAAATCAGAGCCTTCTGGTCCGCAGGCAGAAGGTCCCTCTGGTTGCCTCAATAGTAACCACCCACTGGCTCAGACTTTCAGCTGCAAATCCTTTACAGGAGCTCATCTTTTCATGGCATAAGTCAGTAAGCTTCAGTACAGCTCTGGTGGTTCTCAAGAGCAGATGACTTGGCCCATGTATTGCATAGACGGACCAAAGATTTTGCTTGACCTCCCTACAGTAGTGCTGGGCTGATCCTCTTATTTATTTACCTAGTAAATGCCAGTCAGTGAATTTAAGATGTTGTCAGAGAGTCTGAATCTACACACAGGTCTTCCACGGCAGGATCAGGTTTCACTGAGCTTAATTAATGCTGAGGATAAGTCGTTTTCCCCTTCATGGACAGAAGAAGAGAGAGAGGCAGTCTGGAATTTCTCCATTGTAGAGCTATCACTCAAAAACTTTGTTAGACCACCAATCGATACATGTGCAATTGAGAAAAGATGCATATAGCAAGGCAGCTACTCCCATGATAACACCCAAACATGGATAGTTATAAGGGGCTGTAGCAAAAGATACATCTATCCCAAGGTGCTGTGAATAGCGCGTCCTCCTTCAGCTTCCTTTGAAAGGTCTAGAGAGATGCTTAAAAACCCCTTACCCTAACCCAGGTCCACCAAAAGGATGTCACTGCTGTTCTGCTGAGGCTGGATTTAATTTAATCTCCAGGTAAAACATTTTATTGGCTCATGTTTTCAAAGATATTGTAGCAGAGTTTATTAACAGAATTTACACTCCACTGGTGTGAAAGTCTTTACTTGCCACCTGATAAAGCAAAAGCTGAAACAGGGTTACAGATTGCTTTTTAAAGTGGATTTTATCTTTTGCATATATATATATATGTAGTTTACATCTTTTGAATGCGTGTGCTTATGTAAGTGTGGGTGGTGGGGGAAGGGGAGCTGTTTATATCTTCTGATTTTTATATGCATTTTAAGGTCTTGATGACATTAAGAAAAAGAAGAAAGGTTCACTAGAGAGGGGATACAGCTAATAGTGTTTCCTCTACAGAGTGAATATTTGCACTTGCAAATAAGAAATTGTGCACTGTTGTGCACGTTTGGTGCCTCTGCCCATAGGCATTCAGTCTGAAATTAGAAACATTTATTTCCATGTGCTGTTGCACAGCCAGCTTTAGGGAAACCATACCTCTGTTAGGTTCTGCATAATCCTGTTAGTGTCCTGAACAGCTTTAAAGAAGGAACTTGCTTTTCAACTATTTGGGCAGTTTTAATATTCTCTAAATTTACCCACATCTATGCCATCTAATTAAAATGTAGATCCTTCCATCTTAGCAAGTCGGTTGAGACTTGCAGTGCAGAACATGGAGAGAAAAGTGCTTTTTTAGGGGAAGTGTGAGTTGGCTGAAAGTAGGTGTCTATCTTAGGATGAAAGTTGTGCCCTCAACTTCGGAGACAAGGTCCCTGTTGACTGCAGAAGAAAGCTGAGGGTGATTCTCTCAGATGGAGGCATGTTTTGTTCTAAACATGTGAGTTTCTCCAAATGGATCCCACCCTTTCCAAAGCAAATCTCTAAATATGCAGATTCTTGAAATCACTATTCAGTTTTCTGTGCTGACATAATGTAAAATAGTATTCTGGATTACAAGTGAGGATATGTTTTGGTCAAATATATTTTTTAATTGAAAAAAACCCCCCGTAGTTAAGCATTGAATGGAAATGTGTGCATTCTCCTATCAGTAAGATACCATGACACACTCACTTGAGGAAAAATGTGGCTGTTTTGCTGATGAGGCATTTTTTAAGCAAAGATTTTATTTTCCTTTTTTCTCAGTTTCCTTTATTAATCTGCTTGCTTTTAATACAAATGGAACAAAACATAACAAAATGAAGAAAAGTTCCGTTTTTGGGTCAGGAGAGTTACTCTTGCAAGTTGGGAAACAATTTTGTCTGGTGAAATAGACAGTTAGGTCTCCAGACACCTCTCAATCCGTGTGTACAGCCGCCAGCACCTACCCACACACCTGGGGAGGAGCTGCGTGCTCGGGGCAGCCTTTAAGATCGGAGACGGCCGCCAGAGCCTGGGAAGCCAGGCTCACACAGGTACACGGGTGCTGTGTGGACACACGTAAGGTGAAAAGAAGAAGCACCCCCTGAAAAAATAACACTTTCAAGTTTCCTTCCTTCCGCGTACACAGGTATCTGCCGTAGCAGATGGGACCGGCGATGCACCCGGCCAGGCACCGTGCCTCCAGCAGTGGTCTGTGCGTGGTGCGCGGAGGAGTGTGAAGCCCTCCTTCCCTCTCAGCAGCACCTGGACACAGTGGGGGACAGAAAGGACAAATTTCTCCTGAGGCCCTGCAGCAGTGACCTTCTGTCCCATTGACACACATAAAAATAAATACTCCAGACAGATCTCTGGCTGATGGCAGCTACCTTCATGTGTGGAGAGTCCAGAGAGCCCCTCAGGCGATGTCTAGGAACACACACAGGGAGTCCCAGAGGCAAACGGCACCTGTGGGGACTGAAGGATGGCCTTCAGGGAGGGCCTGCAGCAGAGGACACTCCAGGCCCAGACATCTCCCTCCATCCTGGTCCGATCATAGCTCACAGCAAGAGCTCTCGAAATGGAGGAGGATGAGCCTGTCCTTGATGCGGATTCTTTGAGGCTTCGTCTCTCTGCTTTAGATTTTACGATGATTAAAATATCTGGGTAGGGCCAATGAACCCCCACATCTAAACTCCTGAATTTGGAGAGCAAAAGGCCGGGAACCCCTGTAGACACCAGGCAGAGCAGCACAGAGGGACGGACCGTGTCCTCGGCCCTGCCCGGCCCCACGCAGCCCAGGGCTAGGCCCAGCTGTGGCGTGCCTGGAGCGAACACGTTTGTCTTGGATATTTGTTAGGAAAGCCTCACGAGGAACTGTTTGACCTTGGGTGTAATGGGAACTGTGGAGGGAGGGTTTGAAGGAGAGAGGAAGGAAATTGGGGTTTCAAATCTGGGTGAGTGGTTTAGGAGCTGGATTTCTTGGCTGTTTTATCAGAGCCCTAAAGTAGTGTTTTCTTCTGAGGGAAAAGAAAAAAAGAAAAAAAAAATAACACTTTCAGATGAAGGCGTTTCCACAGAGCACACTTTATTCCCAGAGACGCTCTTCAGCTGGGGCAGAAGGGATTTGCATGTGTAAAAAGGACAGGGAGAAGGAAAGAGCAAGGCTTAGCCTTTCTATCCACCACCAGAGACGGAAGAGGGGGACGCTGGAGGAAGGGGCTGTTTGACCCTCACCAGGGTAACAAAGAGATCGGAGACAACACAAAAGCCCTTTTCCTCCTGCGGGCCCAGCTCACTTCTGTTCTCCCAAGTCTAGCAGGGAAATCATTGCTGCAATCTCCTACTGACAGGGGCCCAGATTAGATAACGACAGCCACAACAACAACAACAAAACATGTACCGGCATCAGGGGCAGGAAGGATCAGCATCTGCTTTAATTAAAAATCTGCCTCCATTGATTTTTTTTTAAAAGGAACGCATTTGTAGGGAGGATGAAGAAAATGTTTCCCCCCCCACCATCTTAGTTCAATGAACGGTGTATGTCTGCTGTTAGCTACAAATAAGCCTTTGATCATTTTATTGCTAAAATAATTTTGCTTTATATTTTCTTTTTTTTTTTTTTTTTTCCCTTAAATTGGGAGTGTTAGGAGGGGAGTGGCAGTACACAGATCTACTTGGGAAACATCTGAATGAGGATGAGGGAGAAACCAGGGAGAGGAGAAATGGGAATAAATACGCAGTGCTGCAGCTAGCGAGGTGGGATCACACTGCCAGAGCCCTGCAGCTGAAACAACCAAGTGTACCAGCCACAGCTAAGAAAACCCAAAGTACTATACCTACCGCTCCCGTCTGCCTGCACTCCTCTCCAAACATTTAGAACAATTAGAAGCATGTTGGTGTGTTAAAGTTGCAGGAAAACACGTGTTTGAGCTCAGATTAGGCTGGGGTGTCTCATCGTGCTCATCCTCAAGGGAGGACCAAGGGATGAGGGAGGTGGTGTGGAAATTGCTGGTCCCTGAGGAGGGGGGACAGGGAGAACAGGGTTTTCCTTGCGTGAGCTGGCACCTGGCAGTGCAAAGCTAAGCACACAGAGATGGAGGAGGGAGGCAGAGAGCTTCCCTCCTGCCCAGAGCAAGAGCCCTCGTAGGTTCAGTGCAGGTCCCACCTCTACTGCCAACTTGCTCAGTATTTGTATGGAAATCACTTGTGTTTCCTGCTGTAAAATGAGCTTAACACCACTTTGCCTACCTCCCAGGGCCTCCTGAGGGTAAGGAGATTAAAGGTTTGGAAGCGTGTGGGCACAGCAGCAGCGGGGACCAGAGGCCAGCGCAGCGCAGCCTGGGCTCGGGGAGGGGGGACGCGGAGGTTATTGCAGCCACGTGGGGTTGGGTTCTGCTGCCTCCAAAGTGGCCGCATTTCACATCAGCGTGAGAAGCGCTGTGCAGGTGGTGGCACTGAGGCAAAGTAAGCTTGTTGCCTAGCCAAGGAGGGGATTTAAACACAGCCTCCATCCACCTCCCTCTTCCACCAGCAACAGCAGCTGGCTTGGCATGCTGGTGCTGTCTCTGCTTCTCTGTGCAAAATCCTTCCCCATCCTCCTGATAGCATCAGTGACCCATCCCAGGGCTAGGACTGCTCTCTTACCTTAATGGGAGGGAAAAAAAAAAAAAATCAGCTAGTCCTACAGTGCTGGAGAGTCTGGAACAGGCCTGGGAAGGCATGGGGAGCAGTAGGGAAGGGGGAGAAGCCCAAGAGGGGCATCTCTGCTAGGGACTGTGGGGCAACACAAGCTGCTCCAAGATTCCCAGAAGTAGATGTATTGTGCCCCCTTCCCTGTGGGTGCTTTTTCGAACAGCCTCTGAGAGATATTGCATCATCACTGACTATCAGTCCACGACTTCGAAGAGCTTGGGAGGTGTGCAGAGTAGGGGCTGGTGTGACAACAAACAATTGCAGCTTCCTAGCTCAAAATGTCAATCCACACCACCCTTAACCTGTGCATCTCATAGCACAGGATTTCCTAGTGGTTCCTGCCCAGGGAAAGAGGAGGGAGGCCTTTTCTTTCCCCAGGGTCACCATAGCATGGGACACACGATGCAGGGTGAGAGCACCAGAGCTTGCTCCCAAGTGGCCTCATCTCCATTGGCTCCACATCTCCCATTCATAGGCAGCAAGGACAGTGTGAGAGGGTGAGTGCATGTGCATGTGTACCCACAATATTAATACATATGTATGTGTATTTTTACATATCAGTTCTATAGGGCTCAGCAACATCAAAAGGAACCTGGATAATCAGAGCAGAAGATATAAAAGATCAAACAGAATATCTTTTAAACAGATCTGAGAAGCTTAATTTTCATCCAATGTTACTGCAGGAGCTTTTCCTTCTTTTTCTTTTTTTTTTCTCTCTGTTTTTTTTTCCCCACTTCCATGAGTTTCTTTGATCTGTTTTGATGTCTTTTTCAGCTCCTCTTTCAAAAAAATTCTTCTGAAACATTTTTTTCTCCTTTCCCCCAAAGTCGTGAAGGCTTCTAAGAGTAAGAAACTAGCTACATGCATCATCTCCCCACACACTTTCCTCCCCACAATGCACATGCACTCCACACTCCCTGTTCTGCTCAGAAACCTCTGACTCCAGGGCAGAGGGATGAAATTAAAGCTGCACCGAGTAAAATGTTATTTCCTTCATGTCAAGGGTTTTCAACTTGGTCACTTTTGAGTCCTGTTCAGTGTTTGAATTGACTACATTTGTGGCAAAAGCTGTTCCCTCAGTTGTATGTCTAGCAAAAGGCCAACTTCACAGACAGAAACCCAGCAGGCTTCATTTCAGACCTGTGCCATCAGTTCGCATTGACAAGGATGTGAGCATAGGGTCAGGTCACCTGGGTTTTTCCTTTGATTTCCTTAAGGCCTGGACAAAGTTATTTAACTTCCCAGCCTATACTGCTGAAGAAGTTACTGACTTCTGCAAATCTGCTATGCCTATAGGCAACAAGGAAAAATTAAATTTCATCCATGGATGAAAGTCATCGGAGAGGAAATGCTCCGTCTTCACAGCTTTGTGGCACATCTTCTTCTCTGGCTAGGGGTACCCCAGAATTCCACTCTGGTTCTCCCAGATGATTTGAGGTCCAGGGTCCTTCTTAGCTCACATCGCCCTGACAGCCTTCAGCACCAACCTTCCCTGCATGCCATGGCCCCATGCCACTCTCAGATGTACCACCTCAACCTCGATGCCCCGGCATTACCTCCTAGCATTTCTCTACATGCCCCTCAGCCACGTGTGAGGGAGCTGTCACTCCCCACATGCCCCCCACAGCCTCCCTTCTCCTGACTGCCTTTCCCATTCCTGCTTTTGCTCCCCTGGCTGTAACAGAGATGCTTGCAAAAAGCCTTTCTCTGGTGAAGGGAGCACTCACCAGCACTTCAGAACAGGCTCTCCGCAGCAGGCACCAAGCACAGGCAAGAGCTAAAGAATATAATGCGAGTGAAGCCAGGTCGAATTTATGTGGCAGGGCACTGTAGGGGGTGGCCGACTGCTGGGACAGGGCAGATAAAGCCCAAACCCTTTTACACTGGCCCTAAGCAGGCTGCAAGCAAAGTCTCCTGGATGCCAAGGCTTCTGCTTCCTGCATTAAGACTCTCCCTCCCTCAACAGATAGTGGCAAAGCAGTAGGAGTGTTGGTCCTGTGCTTCTAATTAATATTATTTCAGTCTCCCAGAATGTCCTCAGAGGCAAGATAAAATGTGGAAAGTGTAAATACTGTACACAGACACACAGACTCACCAGACCGCCTCGTCTTTCAAGCTGAGTTAGTCTTTCTTGCAGCAAGCAGATGAGCTCAGAAGAACTGGAAAAAAAGACTGAGCTATTATAGCACAAGTTTAGTGTGAAACCAAAACTGCCCTGCAGATTGGAAATCTATTTTCAGTCATTCCTGCTCCTTCCAAAATACTAATAATAATAATTGAAGTTCTGAGGCTTTTCAAGTAATTTTTATCCACCAGCCTCCTCTGAAGTACAAAGCCAGCTCATGCCTGTCAGGCCAGCTGGGCTGAGCTCAATCTGAGACACAGGGTGCCAGAAATTTAATCCTGAATTTCCCAAATCTAATCGAAATGGCACAAGCCATGATTAATAATTCACTACTTTATTACTGATACGATGCCTCGGACTATCACAGCATCTGAATAATTGATTTGCCAAGAGGGGTGACATGTCCTTTCCTAAAGCAGAGAAAGTTTGACTGAAGAGTTACTGTGTAAAGCTGGCTAAATGCTTTTAAATAGTTTCAGTCTAGATCTCTGACATTTATTTGGTATCTAAGGACTAGCTCAGAAGAGGCGGCTGGGGAAGTTTTATACCACCTGCTATGGTACAGGTCATCTGTCTAGAAACACAGTCAAACAGATAGTGTGTAAAGCACTGCTTTATGCATGGGGAAAAAAAAAAAGATGAGAAATAACTAGAAGATAAAGAAATGAAGTTACCAGAAGGAAAAATATCCTTACCTTTACACATATGCATAGTAGGAGTACCAACTACCTTTAGACTTGATTTGTTAGGTCTACGTCCTCTTCCTCCCACCTTGATCCCTGCTTTGACTCACACTGGCTCAGCTCTGCTGGGTCTAATGGGTGGTGAAAGGCAGCACAAGAACCGAGCAAAACTTGGTGTAACACAACCAGACTTTGCATTTTCTCAGTCTGGAAAGTTGACAAAAATCTGGGTGACAGACCTACTGTGCCTTACGGTTAGAGGCAAATATGGGCTAGAAATGGTGTTTCAAAGCTCTCCAGAACCAACAGACCCAGATCTGACCCTTGAGAAACCCCAGAGGCAAGCAATCAGTATTTCAGCTTGAACAGTGAACAAATTTTCCATGTCCCATCAAACCCAGACCTCACTTTGACAGGTTTCCCCATTTGTAAAACAGAGATGTTGAGAACTGGTGCACTGATTTTGCACCCATTCTTCTGGATGCAGAAGACCTCAGAGTACTTTAAACCACTGCTATTGTCTTGATTTGTGTGTGTGATGAGAAAACCGTGGAGGTAGATTTCTGAAGCATCAGAGCAACCCTGGTAGAGGCCCCATCTGGGCATACAGTGGCTCTGCATTTAGAAGAGTAGCATCTTAACTATTCATCTCCTGCCAGATATGCAAGGTGATAGCTCTACCAGGAACCAGTCCCAGCTCTATGCAGTTTTACCAAAATTTTCAGAGCAAAATGGCAGTCTCTGGCACTTTCAGGGAGCAAAGCACAACAAAGCAAAGCATTTTAGCTGGTAGCTAAAAAAAACCACTCCTCTGCCTTTTTTCTCAGTTTAATTTAAAATGGAAGTTTGTACCTGTAAAGCAAGTGACCTGCTGAGCCAGCAGCGAAGGGGTTAACATAATTGGGGCTGTTTTCTCCCACTCTCCACTTTGCCTTTGGTAGTTAAATCGAAACCAACTGGTACTGCTTTATTACTTTCATTGTGCTGAGATATTGCATTAAAGGAGTTTAGGGTTTCAAATTGAATGTCAAATATAATATCACAGTGGAAACTTGAAGTGCGCAGCTGAGCTGCTCAGCTCCAGAGGGTTAGCGCCGCCAGCCTATCAGCCCAATAGCACGCTGAGCAAGTGATCTCCATTTCAGCCCACGGAGCTACCTTCAGATACTCACCAGGACTTGCAGACAGGAGAAGGGGGCCCTGATGGATGTCAGGCAGCTGCAGATGGAGGGAAAGAGAGTTCGGTGTAACGAATCAATTGCTGAGGAATTGATTGGAGTTCTGTATCACCTCAGCTGTAGCAGACCATCATAACTAATCAACCCTTTGTCACTTCAAACTGGAGCAGCACCATGTGTGGACCGGGGACGGAGAGAATGTCTTTCATTTTCCTTGGTAGAAAAGTTCCTTGTCGCAAAAGAACCGTGGCCGTCGCCATATGATTTTTCTACCTCAATGCTCAGAAGCTGAATCATTTAAGTTTGGAGATATTTTCTAGGGGCATAGACACCATATTGTCAACGTCTACCCCCCCCCCCCCCTTCATTTTTTCCCTTTCTTGTTCTGATTTATCCTTTTTCTGCAGGGGACAATAATGACATATGCTAGATGATGGAAGAAGTGCATAATGTCACATGCACGCTTAATACCGCACACGTTTTTAACCTCTTGCAAACATGAACCAAAGTGTGCAAAATTAAATCACTGCGAAAAGCAGGTTAGGCCTATTCAAAGTTTAGAGGAATGTATATGTAGCTGAGAGAACAAATTCCTGTTGAAATAAATTTTCATGCAGTGCAATGAGTTGTCACAATAAGGAGTTCCTGGGGTAAATCTTTTATTCTGGTGCCTTTCCGTAAGTGGTTAGAGAATTGCCAGTATTGTTCATCTTCTTCAGCCTCACTGACACCAGTGCAGTTGTGTCCTCCTTATAACAAAACTAAGGTTGTTTAGAAAACTCATCTGACACAGAAAAACTGTCCTTCAAGTGCTGTGACAATCCTAGGCTTAGCCTTTGCTTTTAGTCCGCTGAGATCATTTGAAAGTGCCCTAGGATTGTTGCCCATGGTCTCTGGGTATGACCAATTCGAGGATCAAGAAAACTCTCTTCTCACCTTCTTCTCTCCCTTCTTCCCTCATAAATCTTCCCTGAATGTAGCCCATGTAGGACTAAAAGTTGCCTCTCCTTCCCCACTCCCTAAGGGGCTCTGTCCTGGGGTGTCAGGGCCAGTCTCAAGCTGTCATCTCAGATATTGCCCAGAGGTGTTGGACCACCGTTGAGTGTGGTCCATCAGCTCCCTTGTCCTAGCTGAGGCAATTATTCAGCACATACCCCACAAAGCACATCCATCCACTGTCTAATTCTGGTGTATGGAAACTACACAGCTGCCTGCTGTGCTCAGCCACTAGCTTGCAGACAGTACAGGAGATATTTCATCTCTCCAAATTCACTGTTCAGTAAAGAAGTTGCATGTGTCCCTAAAACTGTCTCTGCCCAGCAGAGAACTTTAACACATGCTGCACACAAAGCATATGCAAGTCCACACTCATCGTTAAGATATGCTGCCAGTCACCCATGTGTCTCAGTGCCTTTGCTGAATGGGAACTGACCCAGTCAGGCTTTCCTTGGGAAGAAACTACTAATTGCTAAAGAGTACTTTTGCACTTGGCGTCATCTTTTGATTGCAAAAAGATCTACAGCAAGCAATTAGCAAAATAAAGTCCACTTATCACATGCATCGTGGTTAACTAATTGCAAAAGAAGATAAATTTTTAATATTGCATACATCTGAAAGAGACAAACCATACCCAAAGCAGGTGGAAGTGTATAGGTACAGCTGTAGCGCGAGTCTACTGAGGGTGAGAACACCTCATGTAGAAAAGTCTTGGATCAATTCCACAAGTGTGATACCATTTTTCCTTTCACTGCTCCGTGTCCTTGGAGTACAATGAAGAAAGATGGTAACTTTAGGTGATGTTGTGTCTTTGTGTTTGTTTACTGTGTTGCACATTATATTGTAAAAGATTAATTTCAAAAGAAACCTAAAAACCTGCGGGGTTAAGTTGGAATTTTATAGCCCTGTTGGGAAATAACACGGCAGGAGCAGCAGGCTCATCCTACAGACGCGTTATATTTTGTGACAAACTCTGCTGTGCGCAGAACATCCATCAATCATCGAGATAATTTTCCATCTCATCAATTATGCAAATTAAACCACAAAAACTATGTTCAAATAACGCTAAGGGCCTGACATAAACCCAGGAAAGCGAGGCAACTTGGAGCGAAGGTTGAAATCCTACCCTCCCTTTGCCCTGCCAAGCATTGGCTTTTCAGGAGACACACTGTGCACGACTGCTGAGGTGAAGCAGCCTTTTTGTTCCCTCCAGCAGCACAAGTATCAGCGAGCTATGATATGGCTGCTAACGGGCACTTGAGGGACAGAGTTTGGGTTTTCTTTGATTGATATTCAATGTCCGCTCTTTCCAGTCTGACTGAGGCCAGGACTTACCTCAAGTGTTTATGAGGGTGCACCATGGCCTTTAGCACCACGACCCTAAATACGCTGATGCAGATAGACTGAGCTATGACCCACTCACTGGGTTCATGGGGTTGGAGTGTCAGGGGACAAGACGCAGCTCTCAGTGTCTGAGTTTATCACCCAGATAAGCTCCACTAGAAAAAACTACTCCGAGTATGGTGGTCCCCCAACTCTCATATGACTCACTCCTAGTTTGCATCTTTTCCTTCACCATGACATGGGTTGATGAATGATGTCACCTCTGCGGAGAGGAAATTAATCCATTTTGAAACAATGGTGCAGGTGTCTCACAGGTGGCAGCCATTGCCCGTTTGAAGGTATCGCTATCCTTTTAGCAAATCTTCTGCAAAGGCAGAACAGCATAGTGGGAGATAGATGTCTCAGAAGTCCAAGCTCAAAGTTACAAGGATGACAGTGGATAAGTCATTTGTTAGCTTCTCAGGACTTAGGAATAATCTTGCAATCCAAGCTGCTGTCTTCTCACTGATGCTTTTTTTGTCACTGTGATGCCTAGAGGAACTACAAATACCAATGCATATAGTGTAAAGTAACTGCTAAATCCTGGAATGAGGAAGATTCCCAAATATGCTGGTCATTGAATAATAACAGTAATAACAACAATAATAAACCTTCATCTTCATTTTTTTTACCTCAATATCAGGGCAGTGACTCATTTGACTGAATATGTATGTCCGCAGTGTCTGCATCTGTACGTGAGCAAATCTCTTTTGGCTGCCTCTATAGTCATCAGTGAGTTAGACAATATGGTTGTTAGAGTTTGATCAAGATTCATTTGAGCCCAAAGTCCGTTCCACCATTTGGTCACAAGAATTAAATTATAAATAGTACTGACTGTGTTAGTGAGATCTCAGTTTCCTATCAGGCCATCTAGACACATGGCTCACGTGCTGACAGCTTGTAAAATCTGCTGCTAGGTGGGATCCATTTCATGATTGTTCCATGTCTGAAGCATCTAGTTTTAAGCACTCTCAGAGTTATTGCAAACTACAGTCAGGGAAAGTCAGTGATTATAAGATTCTTTTGGTTGTGCAGCACTCTGCTGTTGGAAATTTGAAAGTTCTTCCAGTTTCCAGAGAATTTACCAGTTTTCATCAACAGCAGAATGACACCATCTCAGCTAGTATATAGAGCAGTTTCACTGTGAGAGCAGTCCAGAGAAAATGTACGGAGAATGAGATGTTACCCAGCCAAAAAGAAAAGATTTACACAGAAGGCAAAAACAAAGGATAAAATGTTTTTTTAATTCCAAATACAAGCGTCATAAGATAAATATCCCATTGAAACCAAACCAAACCAAACCAAACCAAACCAAACCAAACCTATCTATCCATTTACCTGTGTACCAATGCACCAGAGAGTTTGTGAAAAAATGTAGAAATCTAGAAAGATTGCTTTTATCAGTACACTGACATCACAAAACTGATTTTCCTGTCTAAATTATTACTAGTGAAGCTGTTGTGTTGTTTTTTCCTTCTGCCCCTCCAGTTCTGATCACAAATGCATTGCTTGTACTCCCTGTTGGTCAAACTCCGCATTTGCTATGCGACCACCAGCTCTTAAATGTAAGTGAAGAAATATAGTCCACTGATTTGTGTCAGTGAAGCTGTATTTGGGAGATAATTGTTCACTGGGTTTATTTATTACAGTCACTCTCACAGGATCTGCATCACAGTATGGTCACAGCATGTCTCTGGAAATAAAGCAAAATGAATTGTATAAATAAATCAGGTACATTAACTCAACATGAGCTTTGCAGGCAGCAATATAGTCAATAGAACGTACTAGTGAAAGTGACAGGACATTATATATTCAATGACACATGCTAACGAAGGTAACAAGAAGCATTCATTCCATAAAGCATATAAATATCATGTAGAGACAGAGGAAGTTTGAGTCACATCCAACGAAAATGGCTTGTTTCTGGCTGGTGAACTGCACTTGACAGATGTCCTCATATGCAGCAGCACCTTGCAATGATCTCTGTACGCAGCCCAACTCATCTCTCATTAGCAAGGCATTTTATTACCAGTCTGTGGGACCATCCTCTCACCATTGCTGATTTCTGTCTGCCCAGCAGAAATACTGTCTTAGCCAAGAGCTTCCTGTAGGTGACTGTCTAGCCGGAGAGGGAACTTGGCACTCAGTAAAACCCTCCAACTCAGGAGGCACCTGAGGCACTTGCAGTCACATTTCCTGAATGTTACTCACTGCTCTCTTTTCTGAGAAGGTAACTCTGCACCTTCTAAGAGGATATTTTTTTCTTCCTTATTCTTCACCTTTTGTCGCTCCTTCCCCCACTCTTCACCTCAGGGAAGCCTCCTCACAACACTGATATCTATCTCTCCCTGTGGAGAATATCCACTGACAGGAGATCTGAGCTGACTGGAGAGCACAGGAATAGGGAGAGGAAGATATTACAAAAGTTCTGCTCCTCTCTGGGAAACAATCCCTCTCCTGCTCTCTCCAGTTATGTAAGGAGTTACAGAGGAACAAGGGGAACTTCTCAAGTGTTTGTCTCTCAAGTAGGTGAAGATTACCTCTGCAATGACTTGTGACTATGTTCAAAAATACAGGCAAGTTTGATACTAGACCTTGCCTTTAATCTGGGTATTTTGACCTTCAGTCCGTTGCTGGTCTGTCATACAGTCTCATACTTCACTCTGTGTTGGTATCTGGGTAAACTCAGTCATGCCATTTGACTTGGCTTTGCTGCCCAACTTATTTGGAACAACCACCTTCAAGACAAGTTGCCAGAATATCTCCTGCATTGGTTAAATATCTTCTGCCTTTCTTCTCTAGCTCCACAGAGTATGATGCAAAGCCTATCAAGATTAATGGGCATCCTCCCACAGACCCATCCTAGACATAGGTGAAGCTTTCCTTGCACAAAACCTTGACCCACCTTCTTAACCCACTGCCTGGACTCCAGCACTAAGACAATCCATCTGGCAGTGTCTTCATCAGGACACTGCAGCATGCAGAACAGATCCACTTGCAAGATTAGTTTGATGAGACTCAGGCAAGGGAAGAGTTAGGTGAGGTCCACAGCTCAGAGAACATTATGCACTGATGCTTATTCCTGTCTCCGGAAAGAGATTAACATCTAAATGGCCATAGAGAAAGATAACATTTCTTCACAATCATATTCTTACGTACACAGAACAGAAACATCAGTTTATTTACCTCCCTCGGCCTTCTGTCCTTGTTCCCTGCCTCTACTCTAAAACCATGCACTAAGCCTGANTCTTTTGGTTGTGCAGCACTCTGCTGTTGGAAATTTGAAAGTTCTTCCAGTTTCCAGAGAATTTACCAGTTTTCATCAACAGCAGAATGACACCATCTCAGCTAGTATATAGAGCAGTTTCACTGTGAGAGCAGTCCAGAGAAAATGTACGGAGAATGAGATGTTACCCAGCCAAAAAGAAAAGATTTACACAGAAGGCAAAAACAAAGGATAAAATGTTTTTTTAATTCCAAATACAAGCGTCATAAGATAAATATCCCATTGAAACCAAACCAAACCAAACCAAACCAAACCAAACCAAACCTATCTATCCATTTACCTGTGTACCAATGCACCAGAGAGTTTGTGAAAAAATGTAGAAATCTAGAAAGATTGCTTTTATCAGTACACTGACATCACAAAACTGATTTTCCTGTCTAAATTATTACTAGTGAAGCTGTTGTGTTGTTTTTTCCTTCTGCCCCTCCAGTTCTGATCACAAATGCATTGCTTGTACTCCCTGTTGGTCAAACTCCGCATTTGCTATGCGACCACCAGCTCTTAAATGTAAGTGAAGAAATATAGTCCACTGATTTGTGTCAGTGAAGCTGTATTTGGGAGATAATTGTTCACTGGGTTTATTTATTACAGTCACTCTCACAGGATCTGCATCACAGTATGGTCACAGCATGTCTCTGGAAATAAAGCAAAATGAATTGTATAAATAAATCAGGTACATTAACTCAACATGAGCTTTGCAGGCAGCAATATAGTCAATAGAACGTACTAGTGAAAGTGACAGGACGTTATATATTCAATGACACATGCTAACGAAGGTAACAAGAAGCATTCATTCCATAAAGCATATAAATATCATGTAGAGACAGAGGAAGTTTGAGTCACATCCAACGAAAATGGCTTGTTTCTGGCTGGTGAACTGCACTTGACAGATGTCCTCATATGCAGCAGCACCTTGCAATGATCTCTGTACGCAGCCCAACTCATCTCTCATTAGCAAGGCATTTTATTACCAGTCTGCGGGACCATCCTCTCACCATTTCTGATTTCTGTCTGCCCAGCAGAAATACTGTCTTAGCCAAGAGCTTCCTGTAGGTGACTGTCTAGCCGGAGAGGGAACTTGGCACTCAGTAAAACCCACCAACTCAGGAGGCACCTGAGGCACTTGCAGTCACATTTCCTGAATGTTACTCACTGCTCTCATTTCTGAGAAGGTAACTCTGCACCTTCTAAGAGGATATTTTTTTCTTCCCTATTCTTCACCTTTTGTCCCTCCTTCCCCCACTCTTCACCTCAGGGAAACCTCCTCACAACACTGATATCTATTTCTCCCTGTGGAGAATATCCACTGACAGTGAGATCTGAGCTGACTGGAGAGCATAGGAATAGGGAGAGGAAGATATTACAAAAGTTCTGCTCCTCTCTGGGAAACAATCCCTCTCCTGCTCTCTCCAGTTATGTAAGGAGTTACAGAGGAACAAGGGGAACTTCTCAAGTGTTTGTCTCTCAAGTAGGTGAAGATTACCTCTGCAATGACTTGTGACTATGTTCAAAAATACAGGCAAGTTTGATACTAGACCTTGCCTTTAATCTGGGTATTTTGACCTTCAGTCCGTTGCTGGTCTGTCATACAGCCTCATACTTCACTCTGCGTTGGTATCTGGGTAAACTCAGTCATGCCATTTGACTTGGCTTTGCTGCCCAACTTATTTGGAACAACCACCTTCAAGACAAGTTGCCAGAATATCTCCTGCATTGGTTAAATATCTTCTGCCTTTCTTCTCTAGCTCCACAGAGTATGATGCAAAGCCTATCAAGATTAATGGGCATCCTCCCACAGACCCATCCTAGACATAGGTGAAGCTTTCCTTGCACAAAACCTTGACCCGCCTTCTTAACCCACTGCCTGGACTCCAGCACTAAGACAATCCATCTGGCAGTGTCTTCATCAGGACACTGCAGCATGCAGAACAGATCCACTTGCAAGACTAGTTTGATGAGACTCAGGCAAGGGAAGAGTTAGGTGAGGTCCACAGCTCAGGGAACATTATGCACCGATGCTTATTCCTGTCTCAGGAAAGAGATTAACATCTAAATAGCCATAGAGAAAGATGACATTTATTCACGATCGTATTCTTACGTACCCAGAACAGAAACATCAGCTTATTTACCTCCCTCGGCCTTCTGCCCTTGTTCCCTGCCTCTAGTCTAAAACCATGCACTAAGCCTGACACCGTGGCATGCGGAGGTGTTTCTCTGCCTTCACAGAATTTATTCAGAGCCGTTAGTCCTGGCAGAGCTGCTAGTGACCACGGTAGCACCCCCATGTGCACCAGTAAATTCAATAGGAAAAGAGCTGAGTTCTGCACTGATTTTGCCAGAATGCTGGAAGGACAGCTACTAGACCATAAAAGGTATTTTAAAATTCTTTCATTCTCTTTCTTCATACTCAGCTTGATTCTCTCAACCGCAGGTTTTAATTAGACAGAAACTTTGCTTTCACTGTTTTCACACCATGAAAATCTTGTAGAAGTAGAATAGAATTGATTGTGGACTCAGTGGAGGAATGGATGATTGTATAAAAAAGAAAGTGTATGTGTGTGTGTGTGCGTGCGCACAGGTGTACCAATGTAGCTGACATCACTCAGATGGAAATAAAAACATCTTAAACATCCTGCTGCAGCTCCAACCTACCAGGAGAAAGCATAATTTTGTGTCATTGAGAAAACACACAGATCATGTATAGCATGGTTCAATAGCACTGATCCCCCTTCCTTCCCCATTGTCATACCTTTTATTCCTTTTAAGAAGTGACTTACCTTCGAACTGTTTTCTCTTCAAGATCCACAGACTGATGAACAAAGACATGATTTCAGTTATTACGTTTCCATTGTTACTTAACATAGAATTAAGCCCAGGGAAATTTTTTTCCCACCAGTTATTGAGTGTCTCAGTTAGGTACTTTTTAGGTAGATGACCATGACTGTGCTAGAGACAGTTCAGCTCATTCTGGTCAAAACAGACTGAAAGCCATACATTCCCAGCTCCCAAAATCAAAGGTAGTTCCCAACTCTCATATTACAGATTGCCTTAATTCAGCTCTGTCCCATGTGCCTGCTACCCTTCGTCCCCAGCTCAGGACATTACTCATTCAGCATCAGCCTCCATCACTCTTTCCTCCTGTGACCACTCCAGCTAAGACCAGAGGCACCTGCTCTTCAGTGCAGCATGGAGGGAGAAGTTTTATTCCTGTTTTGATGTCCTCTGAACTAAATGATACCAAAACCACAACACATTCTTTTAACTAATGAAAGCCCTCCCAGAGCCACTACAGTTGGTCAAACCACCGTGTGATTTATGTTGATTAACATCATGAACATTACAGTGAAATTTTTCACTCTGGCACTGTCTTCTTCAAGCAATAAAAAGTGAATGACTTCCACCAAAAACTCTTTTGTCACAGCAACAGGAAAGCCATTTTCTGAAAATGTGGTTACTCTGCTTCAGTTTGGAGCAGAAGTCAATGGGTGCATCTCTCTAGATTTATAAACATTTCTTAGAATTAATTTATCTGTGAAGTCTAACATCTTCCGTGTAGTTGTACCTGTCAGATAGAAATGATTCAGCTATGCAAGATGAAATCCCAATATGTCGATAAGATCTACTGTAGAAACAGGTTATTTTTCTTTCCCCTTTTTCCAATATTAGATAAGTAAGTCTCTGTCCAGAAACAAAGAAACAAAAGAAACCACACAATGTAGCCAATAGCTTTCAAATGCAACCTTTAATAGTACTGCAACCAATAGGATGAGAAATTCTTGATGAAAGCAGAGCTGGTTTATAGCATCTCAGTTCTGCATGTTTTTCAAGACACTCAAAAATTTCTTTGCTTCTGCTATGGGTTGTTTTGTTTTGTTTTGTTTTTCCCCAGAGATGATTGTCCTGGCAGTGTTTTTATCTCTCTAGCCCCAAATGAGATAAGTTCATCCTGGAGTTCTGTTCCTTTGTCACACTTTTCATTTGGGTTTCTTTTTGCACAGCACAGCTGTAGTTACTGGAGGATTATAGCAGATACAGCTTGATCTTATAGGGCTTTTTTATCAATTTACAGCGGCAAAGTTAAGATCTCATATTCCGATTTGTGGGAGGTAATCTTCAGAAATGAAATTTGTTGAACGTTCATTTTGTACCCCTCTTATGTCAGGATGCAAGAAGGAGATGAAGCACTTTGTTTCCACTTCTGTAAGAATCTAAGATTAGAAGGAAAAAATACTGCTCGTATTTCATTTTTGTGTGGTCAAGCCTTTGAGGTCAGTTTGTCTTCTGTCATTCCAGAAACACATCAGCTGTGAACCACGGAGCAAGGAAATGGCTTTGAAAAGAGATTTTATCTCCATAGTAAACACGTGGCATATGCAGAACAAAAGTCCAGCTATGTGTATTTGTGATATTACTCAGTGTGTAGGAGATTGTCCTCTTAGTGGGGGGCAGGAGGCTGAAAAAACAGAAGTGTAACTGAACAGACAAGTCAGAGAAAGGTGTAGCAAAAATATTCCAGGAGAGGTACTTGTGAAGTGAAAACACAACTCTACATGAACGTGAGGGGGGCAAATTGAAGCTGTGGCGTTCTTGTGAGGTCCAAACAAGCTGCAATTAAGAGAAGGTTGAAAATGAAGAAAACCTCAGAGAGAGCATGCGAATTATGAGACTTTTTTGATGGTGGACATATGGTCCTTCCAGTGAAGTGGCAGTGGCTCTTCTGATTGCGTTGTCTAATGTGAAATTGGATCAGACGAAGTAGCTAATTTCCAGTAACAACAAGCTGTGTTGAAACTTGAGGTGAGTTAAACTATTCTAATGGGCTTTAGCAACAGGAAGAGGGAAGAGTCTACTGTGATGATCAAAGAGTTTCAGTCTGGGCATCACTGTGCAACAAATTGTTCATTAAAACAGTTGTAACTTCAGTCTAATGATTATACTTAAACACTTCTGAGCACCAACAAGGAAAAGTTTTGTTACCAGCATTAGCCTATCTCTGTCCTTTGCATTTCACACCCCAACCACCCACAATGGAAAGTGAACTCTGATCCCAGTATCTACATTATCCATCTTAAAACTGGCCCTTACTGCTCACTGTCAGTGGTTACACAATCACACCCTGCCTGAAGAAGGTCTGCTGCCATCACCAGCTCATCACTTACTCTGTAAATAATTAGGAAAGCGAGGGAAACACACATGGTTAGTGGAGTTGAAGCCATAATAATAATAAGTCAATTCCCTTACATATTTTTCTTAAGATCAAAAAGTACTTTACAAATATTCAACTATTAAAGTCTGCACAGGCTTTGATAACATGTGTTCCCAGGATTTGCATTCTGTACTGCTTATTACTCACACTATTAATAATGCTGTTTTGCATTAGAGCAGCAAATAGAGATCCTAATCAGGACCTGGAGGCTTCTTTCGCTAGATCCCACAAACCTGGATAATTAAAACAATCACCAATTTGAGACCTACAGCTTTACAGGGTTTGTGTGGGACTTTTCTCACCTAAGTTCCTCTACATGAAAGCAGGGATCAAAAGGTTGTAAAATGAGCACGACTGGCATCGTTAGCAGCAGACAAGCTGTGTGTCAGTCAGCCACAACTGCCTGGGCGTCTACAAGGACGTGCACATATAGTTTGGGTGGTCCGGGGAGTGAGATAATATACTCTTGCATGTCTACAGATTTTAAATGTTTTAAATCCTTGAAATACAGCAGTCTGGTTTCTGCATGAGTACTTGAAATGGTTTGTGTGTCCGTCAGCACACAGAGGGAAATGTATACACAAATAGATGGATATTTTTGTATGATTCATTCCTATATTGCCATTCCTTAATGGATGCTATTTGCTTCTTTTGAAACCTTCCCTGACTAGCCTTATCAATCCACATTATGTAGACATCATTGAGAGAGGCATAACAAGAAGCAATGGCTTGAATCCTAAAAAGGAAACATTTAGCTTAGACATTAGTTAAAAAAAATCTTAATGATAAGGCCAATTAGGCACCAGAATGAGGTACTAGAGGTGTTTTGAGAGGAGGTTGAAAAAAGGACTGGCATCAGGGGTAAGGAAGAAAGTTATTTTTGCAACACAAGTGTTTCCGGGAGCTATAGATAGATAGAGACAGGTCTGTGTGCATACATACGTATGTAATATGCATAAACATAATTCTGTACTTTGTACATGTGTTTACATACAGATGTGCATATATGATAGACTCTCTGTGCATGTGTATTTACAAAGGCAAAAATGCATTTATATGTAGCATCACAGACATGAACTAGCCCACTAAATATTCATGAAATGCAGCCTACAAAACCAAGTAAAGTTGAAAGTTTTATCTGTCTGCCAATCTGACTGGTCCAGAACTTTTTTATAGCTGATGAAAAGCAAAGTGTATGGAGCACAAATGAAGTATGGTGAGGCAGGATCTGTGCTTCTCAGCCCCCAGACGATGACTTCGTCAGTGGTTAATGTTGCCTTTAAGGCTGCTCATAGTCCATATCTACCAAGCAAGGACTTTAGAAATCCCTCAGATTGACCTTAAACAGTTGTCCGCATCAATGCTGTAAGCCCTGCTTGGTTACCACCTTGAGATAGCCCACTGTTACCTCACTTCCTGAGCCAGATTCTCTCTGTGTTTGCACTCTCCAAGAACTGGGTTCTCTCTCTTCTCTGCCCTCTTTCCTCTGTCTGGGATAGAGACAAGTATAGACAGAGAAACATTTTTATCTGCAGTTCAGATCTTGTTGGATGACTAGCTCAGGAAGTGGGATGAAGCACACCACACAGCTTTACTTTACAGCTGAAAGGAACTTCTCTATAGATTGTATCTATCTGTGAAGACCATCACCTTTTGGGTCCAAGTTTCCCTGTGGTCTTTAATAAATGATTTTGTTAATCTTGGTGTGTTTAGTGAGACCAAGATGGGGAAGAAAGTTGTAGCAAGGTGTGAAGGAGATGCTTTTGTGCACCCACTTCAGCAAAACCTCCATCTGAGGTTGTTGCACTCAAATGGGACTGAATCATCTGTTTCTAGCTCAGCTTCAGGGCTACAGGATGCTGAACAATCTCCCCTGGCATAGCGAAGCGGGTACGCACATGCTTCTCTTCAGGGCTGGAGTAAATCCTGCTCATTTCCAAGGAAAAGTAAGCGAAGCTAGAAACTAAAATCTTATTACTGTAGAAAAAAAGTGGCTGGAAGAGACTAATTCCAGGCCTCCCAAATCCCCAAATATCGCTCTAATTGCTGGAAAGCACAAACAATGCAACAGGAAAGGGCCATGCTGTTTGAGTGTGACCAACACCGAGCATGTCCAAGAGTCCCAGTCTGCCACAGCACAGGGGGAATGTGGAGGAGGAAAGTGATGTTCTGCTCTCTCTAAATGAACACCTTTCCCTGGATAGAAGATGGGCTAAGTAGAAGCTCATGGCATTCCTAGACATCTTTCCCAAGCAGCCAGCCCTTTAGTGCCAGGGGAATGTGATGCTGAGCATTGGCACACTGTTTCATTCTGGTTTTCTTGGAAAGGGAAAGCCGAAATAAATCTCTGGATGGTGGCCTCTGGCACTCAGCTCTTCATATTTCCCTCACTGCATCTTCCCATCTCTCTTTTTTGTTTCTTTTGGACTGCTCCAAGTTTCATTCTGGCTGGAAAGGACCAAAATATAACTGTCAGATATGCACAGAAAAAGCCACCACTCTGGAGGAAAAAAAAAACATACAGAAATAGAGATGGACATTTGGGCTCTGCCAAACTAAACACTGGGGATGGTTCTGCATGAGTTTGCGTACAGAACGTTCATACACATGTGCATGTGTGCACAGATGCCATTTAATTTCCAAAGCAGAAACAAACAGGCTTCAAATTGCCCTTCGCTGTTGTGGGGAACAGCCAGGATGTGAGCACCCGGCCCCAGCACACTCCTGTCCTCCATCAATACACCGAATGAGCAGTGACAGGGTGGCTCCTTCACGCTGTTTCCACCAATTTACCTGAACTTCTTGGTGGTGGAGTGGAATGAGAAGAAACATGTACCAAGCCAAATCTTAGCTCTTGTCTTCTTTGCTGGGGCTGACACAAAGGATGTTAATATAGTGGGAAAGTTTTGGGGGCACTATTCCTCTGAAAGTAAAATGCTTGGAGTTACAGATATGCAAGCTCAGTGCAATCTTTGGGTTAACACAGGTTCTCCGTCAGGTCAGTACTTTGTGCCACCTAGTCCAAGCAGTGGGTGCTCTGCCTCTTGGTCCTTGAGCTTCCCGACATCAAGGCAGCCTGAGAATCTGGCAGATCCTTCTACCCTGAACAGTTATCACTCTCATCTAATTGACTAGGCAGCATGATGGGAAACGTGTTTTTAGACAGCATAAAAGTGCCTCTGAAAGTTACATTCTTCCTTGAACACCTTGTTTAAGCTACTCTAGACCCAGCCCAGCTATCCTGAAATCAGCGGTGTTTTGGCAGATTTGTGCTAGCCTAACTCCCAGCAGCACTTGGTCCTGTCGTGGGAAATTAAATTCAGGATGGGCTTCGAATAGTGTATGGGTAACCTTGGAAGTCTTAGAAAGGATGGATTTGGTGAGGCTGATGGGTTCGTCTGTGCCTACTGTTCAATTGTAATACCTAGACAACGAGTGTGTTTCAGAGGGAACCTGTGGGATTGATTTCATTGGCATGTTTTCTACAATTCCCTGATAGGGGCTGAACGGTTCTACATATTTATGACTAAAAGTGGTGGAGACAGGTGACTTTGGGGCAGCGTGAAATCTGGGAGCAGAGGTATGATATGTCTTTGAATGGTGAGACCATTGCATGGTTTGCTCCTGCAAAGCACTTTTCTGGTTCAAAAGCACTATCTCTGCTGTAGTCATGCCCTAATCCACAGGAGGTCAGCTCCAGCAAGATACTTTTTTTTTCTTCTCCCAGAAGCGTGTACTGTAAAACCCATGAGAAAACACAATGAAAGCTACAAAACTGCCTGGTATTTCGCTATGTAGGCAGCAGTTCAACTTCAAGTCTTTCTTTTCAGCACAAAGCAAGACTTCTTAGTCAGCTAAACCTAAAATGACCTAAAATTTTTTTTCTTCCCATCCTGCCCCTTTGGGTTCCTGTGGGCTCTAAAGAGGAGCACTGCTTTGTGATGGAGCTTTATCATTAACTAATTGCAACCCACTGGCCAGCACTGCAGTCCTTCTGGTGCATGTGTATTTTTTGTAAGTGGAGATTAATAGGCAAACCCTGTCTCAGTTGGGCTCTTTGCTTTGACTTCCTTTCCTTCTGTCTTTAATGTTATTTTCTGGAATAGGTGTTTTAAATTATTTGGGGACTTGGTAAATTAGCTTCATTTATGGTACCATTTAAAATAACTAAACAAATGTGCTTAAGACTGCTTAAGAAAGAGCTAAACCGTGTCTTCCCAAACTCTGAAAGTGCTGAACTCTGTGAAACTCAGATGAGCTCATGTTATAGTCAATGGTGGAACTGGGGTTTCTAGATTTTTTCAAATAATACCTGTGATATCATATATCTGCCTGGTCCTTTCCACTCCAGCATTCCTCATAGCGCATCCCAAATGTCTTGTCAGTCTCCAAAGCACGGTTTCTTTATTCCTATCTAGCTGAATCTTTCTTCCCCACCATGGGCTTTTGCTTCAGTTAGGACTTCAAACCATGCTCCTATATACACTCCGGTTGTGTTTTACAAGGTACTCAAAGGCAATTTCCTCTGGGTTGAAATACATCAGATGTTTCAGTAAGGGAAACCACGTATCTGTCCAGGGGTCTGCTCTCCAGCTGCTATAAGTCAGTGGAGATGCTCCACAGAAGAATAGGAATCCCTTAAACGTGAAGTGAAGAACAAAGCAGGGAAGCCTTTGCAGCCTGCATAATAAGGGAATTTTTGTGTCACTTTTCCCTTTTTTTTCCTGGCAAATGAGCCACCTGCCTAGCAGACCAGCCAAAAGGCATGAGGAAATTCATGTGATTCAATTTGGACAATATCTTCCACCTTGGCTAGAGCTGGTAGGAAAACTTTCACAGTTTTGATTATTTTTTTCCCCTCTCAAAATCTTGTGTTCCAAACAGAAATTGTAGAAACATTCTCACAGAAGTTCTTGCAAGCATGAATTTGTCTCAGTTTTTGATCTCCTTTCTCACAGCCTGAGAAACAGTATCACTCAGTCTTTCCCTCTCCCTCAATCAGCTTAAGACCCTTTGTTTAAGGGCAAGTGTCCTCAAAGGAGTGCCAACCCAAGAAGACTGACGAGCAGTATTGGGCTGTTTGCAAAGCAGCGCCAGGCATCAATAAGATCTGCAAGGAGAAAGAGAAGAATTGCCAAAAGAAGCCTCCTCTCTGTCTCCCTCTAATCTCTCACTCCTCTCCCTCCAGCTTTTACCCATCGCTTAGTAAAACCTCTTTTTTAACACAAAATAATTGCTACTGCAGAAAACCCTGATGGAGACAGCTCGTTGACCCCAGTGTGCAAGTCAGCCTCACCGGGATGAAAAGAGAATAAAAAAATTAAAATCAGTTAATTAAAATTAAAACATGGAGAGGATGATCTTCCACAGTGTCTGCCAGTAAGTCCCTGGGACAGCAGCTTTTTCACACATCACAGTTGCAACAAAGGTCTGCACCAGTTTGGAGAGGAAGGCGGGTTGTGCTGTATCCACATCCGCACAGTGAGCTGGTGAGGATGTGACACTGGGTGGAAGAAAAAGATAAAATTCTGTTTCTTCTCTTCCTCTCGCTATCCTCACTCTCACAGACAACAAGGAAACCCTGTGACAGGTCCAACAGAAAAAATTCTCTGCATCTTTTTTAGGTGTTAGGATAGGCATCCTCTTCTGGAAATAACCCCCTGGATGGGTCTGTCCATCGACCCAGTAAGAGATGTCACATTGCCTGCCCTGTCCCTGGTTTCTTAAGGGCCAGTATGGCTACAAACATTTCCTGCTGTCATGTCACCTCAAATTGTCACCCTGCTCCGCTCAGAAATGCAAATCACTGCAAACTGAAGTGCTGACCTGTCATTCCCCTGATATACTGGGGAGCAAATGACACGGACATCTGCATTCTTGTCTGCTGCCGCCTCTGCCACGGTTTGCTGCAGAGGGGGAAAAAATAGATATATCTTGTTTATAGCCTTCCTTCTAACCCTCCTTTCATCTTGTAGGCTGGGTGAATCTGGAGCCTCTCAGAAGCTCTCGTTACTAACTGAACTGAGCAAACTTCAGAAGGAATAAAAGGGGTCATGCAGGATTTCATGAGTTTTTCCACACTTTTACTGAACCAAAGCTCACCCATACCACTGTACCTCGGATCCTGGGTTTTGATGAAGCTTTGCACAGACAGACAAGAAATTTAGTCTCAGATTCAAAGTTTAGGGTGTTTCTGAGGGTATAAGAAGCCAGTAGAGGAACTTAAATACACATACAAACAGACCCTTTAGCAAATAAAACTAGCTTACAGCTAGTGAGATAATAATCCTGAGTGCCCGTGCTTCCCTTAGGTTTCCTTTGTGCTGCTGGGAATACGTAACGTTTCCGTTATGTTCTCATTAGTGTAGCTCATGGATGTGTTTGTGTTCTCCATTTAGCTCAGTCTTTTTTATCTGCTCCTCTGTAGCTCCCCACTCATGCTGAGCAGCAGGGTCAAACCCTCCGTTGTTGGGCAGGGACGGGGGAGAGGAATTCCAACTGCCTTTTGTAGGACCTCAGCTGGAATCATCAGGAATCCCTGTGCTGGGGAAATGGATGGAAGGATTGGGTATAAACTCCACTTGAATATGTCTTTTCCTCATTTGCCCTTTCACATGTGCTGATGTGGTACTGTCTCAATGGGCTTGGAAACAAGAATCAGGGGACAAGTGATGTGAACAGATGCGCAGTATGCTGAAAGCTAAGGAATGCATTTTTTCCATTATTATTTTCATCTTCACCCAACAGAAGTGCCCAGGTCTAGTTTCACCAAGACATAGCTTGACACTTCTCATCTGTTCACATCTCATCAGCAGAGCAGTGTTAAATCTGGCCAGGGCAGGACTGGGAGAGCTCCAGGGGGAGAATCAGAGCTGGTGAATGACTGTGTGCCCCTTCCCTGACACACTCCTCCAGTGCAGTGCTGGGAACATTGCTGGGGTGTGAAACAGAAGTCCCGGGCTGTCCTTCAAAGGCTTCTCTTTTCACATGTGCAGGCAAGTCTTTATGATCTGAGCTATATTCCAGCTTGAGATGTTGTGTTTTGCCAATCACAGCTGCAACGGGACTGAATATTTTTCTTTACTTTCCTGCAAAACCGTATCGAACTGTGATACTGTTTTGTGGACCTCCTGATGCCCTACCATAGAAGCAGCCACATTTCACAGGAGGGGGTAAAGCAGCTCCTTTGAGTGAGGGGTTACAATCTGAAGGAGAGAAAAAGTTTGAGGACTGACCCGTGCAATAGGTACGAGACACTCTTGCACCTCAGAAACCCTGCAGGCCAGTTCCATGCCGGGAGTGTGGGTGTCTGTCTCTGCTAACAGTCTTTCTGAGGTTTGGGAGTTTATTTCTGCTCCAAAGACGTTTGCTCACAGCTCCACACGGGCACCCTGCACACCGCACAGACCATAACACCGTGCTACAAACACGAGGGAACAGAGGAGCCAACACTGGAGGGCAGCAGGACAAGCTGGCCCATTTCCTTCCCTTTTCTGAGCGCTTGGTGGCCTCATACACCATCCTAAGTTTGCCCATTGTTGTCTTGAGACCAGTCTCTGTGGGTGTTCCAGTTTTTCCTGTGTAGTGAAGAAAGAAGTGGGAAATGGTGCCCAAGAGTAAGACGACCTTCTTAATGCAGGAGTGGCAGAAGGACCGTGCCAGCCTTGCTCCTTCTGAGCCCTGTGGGGAAAAAAAAAGTAAAACACCACACTATGAACTGTAAACTTCCTTCTCTCCAACACCAAGGTGGCAACTGTAAGGTCTAAGCATTTATTTGTCAAAACCATGGTAGATATTTTCTTCACTGGGTGGCTCAGTACTTTAGGATAAAATCATCCTTCATTACTGGGGAAATAGAAAAAAAAAGGCCCTTCACCTTCATGGATTTCCCCCTTATTCCTTCATCTCACCTTATTCATGTTTCAATGGGTGGAAATTCCTCTTTTTCTCCAAAGATCTAGCTAGCTGCAACGCACTCTGTGCTTAAGCAAGCCACCTGCGTTGGAAGCACTTTTCAGACTCTCCGTCTCCCTCTCCCTGTCCCCATGGGCCCTGGCTGAGGTCTCATCTCATTTTTATGTCTGACACCTCAAAAAACAGCTCAAGTGAATAGCCCCTATTCGTAAAAGAAAAGCAGCGTTTCTCCAAGACAAAATGGGATTCTCACTAGGAGGTACGCAAACTCCTTGGAAAAGGGTCTTTCAGACAGCTTTGGCAAGGTGGACCATGTCCGTGTACGTATGTGTGTGTGGCTCTGTTTGCATGCAGCATGTACATCTTTGAGCATGCCTCCGTGTTTGCAGCTTGTGTAATGTTTAATTTCGCTCTCCCTTAAAGCTGCTGTGGAAAAGCAAACGTGCAGCAAAGTCACACAACAGACTACTCTGCAGCTCAGGGAGCAGGACATCTCTTTTATGGCAACAGGTGTGATACAGCTGCCAGCAGCTTCTCCCGCAGTGGCCATGAGTGCACCTGTGTGCTTGGAGCCGGATGCACTCATTTCAGGACAGGTCACCCCAAATATGCTCAGATTGTCTGGCAAAACTCCTCTGAACTGGGAAACGTGAGTTTTCCTCAGCTCGCTTCAGTTACAGAGTTAGTGGAAGGCACCGAGGGATGCAGTTATATGCTGACAAGCCTGATGGTGCGATAGGACCACGGAGGTTTCAGCTGTCTCTGTGGGGAGAATTGGGTGGAGCAATGCCAACGATGTTGCTTCAGCAGCCGTGAAATGGAGCCTGTAGACTTGATTGGTTATGAAAGGTGATTGCATCCATATTTATTGCACTGGGAGGGAAATTATCGCTCGGCAAGGGAAAAGGAGAAGAAAAGGGTTGACATCCTTCTCCCAGGGAACATGGGATGTGAGTTCAGAAATGAGGCCGTTGCACCTCTGCTCCCACCTTCCCCTCTGCCTCCTTCTGTTCTGAAGGGTTAGGCGGCTTGGGGTGAGACTGTCTTCCTCATGTTTCTATAGGTCCTGGGGAAGGGAGTTCTGTGAGCCTCACAGCTTCTCCCAGCAAACAGGTTCTTCCTCAAGGATCTGGGAGCAGTTGGTTTTCTAAAGCTTTGGATGGAGCAGAGAGATTTGATTCCTACGGATCCACGTAAACAAGTGCTGTATCTGCTCTTCCTTCCTCAATCTAGTATCCGTGAGGGAGATGCTGGGGCTGAAGCAGTGATGTTCAGACACTGCGGGCTTTCTCATTCTGACAAAGTTCCCCTGTATCACATTCATTTACAGAGTGTAGTACCAGCTCTGATGAGCTGTTTACACATGTCACGAGAGACAAATCAGCCTATCTGAATAAAACGCTAGGACTCTCCAAGACACCAAAAAGCAACAACAAACCCATCTTCTCTGTCTTTGATCTCAGACGATTACAAGCAGTGAAGGTTCCAACTTTGCAGAAAGCAGTTTTCATAGCTGCAGCGAAACAGCTCAGCGCCTAATTCCTTGGCACAGCCTACAGCCGAGAAACATAAGCATGTGGCCATTACAGATAACATGGCACTTTGGGGAAGGCTGCAACAGTTAACACCTTTTCCAGAGCCAAATCCCAATTTGAAGGGTCTGTTATGCCTATCTGCATACCCGTTCGGCACCACGCAACCACAGTCACTGGCTTCGAAATCGCGCTTTCCTTCCTACCCGAAACCCTTCGGCGTGCTGGTGCAGAGCCTTGCTGCAGTTCACCCAGAAGGAACTGAGTTTTTGGGCAAGAGTGATTAATCCTGAAAGAAGAATAGGTCAGGCACTGGAGAGATGGCAAAGCGACCTGCAGGTTTTTGGGATATAGACATCATCTCTGCTTTCCTCCAGTGCAATTCTGCACAAATCCATGTGATCTCAGCAGTCCGTACAGGGAACATCATACGAGATGGAGCTAATAATGAGGAGAAGAGGTGGAAGCTCAGACATCCATATACTAATCGCTATCAAATGTATAGTCTTTAATGGGGCATTTCAGGGGATTTTACACTTTTCTTTGAGGCATTGATCTCTGCTGGATACATAATAATGCTGGATCAGAAGGCCTGAAAGTCTTTGTGGTTTCCATCTTTTACATCTCTCAGCTTATTTCTGCTAAAATGATATGAATGCCCTGAACGTTAGAGAATGCTCTCTAGAGTGATAGTTCTTTTGTTTTGTTCTGTTTTGTTTTAATTTTGGGTCAAACCAAAATGTACTTTTTACATGAAATACATATTTGTGTTTAATGTGGGGGTTATTTAACTCATTTATGCCCTTTAAGAAATCAGGTCAAGTTTTAGAAAAAAAATTAAACCTTACTTTGAAATAAGAATTCACCAACTATTGTGCTTTGACCCACGATCCCACATTCGCTCCAAGAAGGGCATTATTTTTAGCTAAGACTAGTCAGTGTTCCTTGATCCGAAATCACACATAATTTAAGTTTTCACAGAAAATTTTTCCTCTCCCCCAAAAGTAGTATCTGACAAAAAAAATCCCACATACTCTCAGACAGCTCTGTGCCCTGTATGCTTGGGTTTGTGCATCTTATTGAAGTGCTCTTATTGTATGATGACAACTGAGAGGCAACCAAGTCCAACTTCACGGTATATATTCAAATATCACATTTGAATCTCCTGGTATACCCTGTACACTGAGGTGTGCTGGCTGTCTTGCATGAAGATCTGAGGATGTATGCAGGAATCGTGAAAGCTTCACAGTAGCTCCCTTTAATAACCTGATATTAGGGTGTAATTTTCTGTTAGTGTAATTCTTCGTGTAGTCTGTAAGTGTGCAAGATTTCCACCCATTGAGATTGGTGGAAGGTCTTGACTCTGAATCTGGTTTAACTGTTTGGTCAATAAATTAGGAGCTTTCCAACCTGGGAGCAACTTGTACTAATTCTTAGTCATTCATAGGCCATCGGAGCTCTTGACTGCAGAAGAATCCTCATGCAAAGAGCACAGTGAAATGCCCAAATGGCACTATGTAAATTCTGTAAACTGAGAGAAAATGTCTTTGTTAAGTCCGTGAGGAAGTGCAAGAAAATCCTATTTGCTGACGTGCAAAGGCTTTGTAAGGCAGAGCCCCCAGCCTGAAATCGCTTGATTTGTGGATCCTTGCGATTAAGTTGAACCGAATGACATGCAAAGCTGGCAATTGAGATAAAAAATCACTCCAGGCCAGGCAACAGAGGCAGCTAAGATCTGAAAACAAAGATGGTTAATCTCACACTCATCATCTTTAAACAGCACAAGTTAGAAGTGCAGGTAAGACTCAGCTGATGCCTTCAGATTACTGGTCAGGATGTTGTCTTTTGTCTTCACAAAACTCATTCTGATTCAGATGCTGACAACTCCCCCCCCCTTTTCCTCCCCTGCTTCCATCCCCTCAAGCGGAACAGCTCATCCCAGCCCAGTCTCTGCCTCAGCCCTGCTCATGGCTCTCAGGCAGGAGAGAAATCCGTCCCAATCACAGAAAGTTTCTCACAGTTCCCAGTCTCTCCCAGGAGTGCTGCTCCTTTGGCTTTCTGCACCTTCCCTTTGCCACCTCACTGTCTGCCTGGGCTCTAGCAGTCCTGTCCAGACAGTATTTGCAGACAAACAGGACACCTTGCTGTAGGACATGGGGCTAATCTGCCTGTCAAAACCTGGAGACAGATGCAGAAAAACGAAGGTGTTTGTCCAAAGTAGACGTGCAGAGGCTGGACCTGAATCCCTTTTCCTGAGTTAGGTGAGATGAGTCTTATTCCTGAGAATCAAAGACCTGAAGTTGTGTTGCAGGCTCATACTTCAGCATCCTTACAAAATACTTGAGATCTCAGGGTCCAACACTTAGCATAAGTTGGCACAGGTGGTCCCAGGAGTCTGTGGACAACAAGCATTGTCTTTGTGGAAATTAACGCCATAGCAGGGTTTGGCAGCATCCAGCCACAGCAGGGTAATGGCAAAGGGAGATGCGTTTAAGCAGCATGGGAAACATTAGAGACATTCCAGCACTGCAGGTTAAAAACTGCTCCAGGATTGCAAGTTCGGCATTTTAGGGATCGGTGGGAGATTTCTCTGGAGATTAAGAGCAATTGAAAAGATCGACTTCCTCTCTATAGAGAAGTTTTAATAAGGCTGAAAATAAAATGCTGTCTCCCTCAGCTTTCCTGGCAGAAGAGATCCAAAGCAGCCCCCCGTAGTTTCAATAATTCAAGCTGCAGCTTTAACCAGCCAGATAGGCTTGAAATTCACCTGTGAAAGTTCATGAGGCTAAGTGGGATTCAGAACAAACTCCTCTTGTTTCCTAACTAATGCATAATGCAGTGAGGAACTTTGCTCAAAACCAGCTCCAGCTTGCTGTTATATTTACGATGGTCCAAAAGAAAGAACAGGAGGCGAAGGGATAACACCACGTCACAGGCAGAAGACCTGTGATGCCGACATTCCTCTGTATCCGGGCAGCACCTAAATCTGCCTCTTC
The DNA here is from genome assembly GCA_013400615.1 of Syrrhaptes paradoxus. Classification (NCBI taxonomy): domain Eukaryota; kingdom Metazoa; phylum Chordata; class Aves; order Pterocliformes; family Pteroclidae; genus Syrrhaptes; species Syrrhaptes paradoxus. The sequence continues at coordinate 46,290 of VZTO01012498.1, forward strand.
TCCCTCCCCAAGCTGGTACCACAGCATTGCCCAAACACAGAGAAGAGGTCTGTGTTCTCCAGCAGAGAATGAGATAAATAGATAAGGCAAACACTGAAGGAAGACGTGATACAAGGTGGTTTCATGAGCAAAAGGAAACTGATGCTGAACCTGAGCATTGCAAGCCTATCATTCTTGCTTGAAACATTTTTGTTTACACAGATGTAGACTCGAAGGTGTGTTGAAGTCAAACTCTCCATCTGTCAACGCTGTCGGTCTGCTGGAGAGTCCCAGGTCTGGCTCTGGGGTGACCCGTGTACCCCTGGCAGAAGGGGATTTCTGAGTGCGCCCGTAGAGCACTGCTGCCAGATGGTGCTGTGCTGGCAATGGCGCTGGATGCCCAGACGAGGTGGAAATTTCAGCTTCAGAGAGCTCTCCTGGTTTGTTTCACAAAGAGCAATTTAGATACTCCAACTTGTACCCCACTGCTTTTTTCTGCTACAAACCCCATGCGGCAGACAGGGAGCAGGAGCTCTCTGGCAACTCTCTGTAGCTCAAGACCAACCAGTTGGCCACCATGGTCTAGGGATCGCCCAAGTTCTCTGGAGACTTTGGAAGCTTTTCTGTTGACATCAGCAGCTATGTATTCAGGGCTGTCACTCTTTAAAGTGTTCACAGCAGGTTGCCACAGCTACCTACCTTAGAAAAGCAGCTTTCCTACAACATTAGCTATGCTTTGCATCTTTGCACAAAAAGGTCACATCTAAATTCACTTCTCGGTTGGCTAGTGCATGTGGCTCACTCTGTTTGTTTTAAAACCCTGTCTCCAGATTGTAAATAGATTTCTGGAAACCTATAGCTGTTGCCTATAGACAGAAGAGACATGTAAATTTTAGGTAACTGGTGTTAAGTGAGATAAGTCCATGACAGGGTATTGGGAATCGTCTGTTTGGTTTATCATCGTTTCACTGGGGAAATATATAAAAGGGTTATGTCTAATTGTGAATTCTAGTGCTGATCTGAGATCTTCCTTCCTCCCTTCCTTCCCTTCTCTCTTTACTTACTTCACTAATGTGGTAAGATGTTTGTTGTCATTTTCTTTCAAGTATATGATTTTCTGCAGTTTTGTGAGACTGGAGTAACTGAAGTGCAATGAGTGACTCATTTGAAATAGTGAATCTTTAATGTCAGAATGGCACCCTTTTTTCCAGATCCATAGGTTCTTTCTAGCTCGATTCCTCCTGTACATAGCACTATATGTATATTCTATACTATACTATACTATACTATATATGCTGGAGAGTATATTTATTTATATTTGTCTTAGAAGCACCAAGTGACTTTAAAAGAAGGAAAATGCCACAAAATTGTCTCTGAAGATGTTTGGGAATGCCGATATTAGACTAGCCCAGGCAAACTTAATTCTGCTCAATTCTATTTCTGTTCGTTATTTTATGACTCACTTTTTAATTGCATAATCGTTGGGGGGTTTTTTGAGGGCTATTAAACTTGAGAGTAAAAAAGCCAAAGCTGGAGTGGATCAAGTTGATGTGCTCAATCTGTATAGCACAGGCATCTCAGGTTGTGCTGGACACTCTCTCGCAAACAAAAACAGCAATCACTTATCAAAATTACACTGTTATTGTTGCCTCGTAGGCTGCAGTATAACAACCTCTGTAGGTCTAGGGACCATGGTCACCTGGATGGGCTTGGGAATATGTTTGCCTCCTTTGCACAAGGATATCTGTTGCTGTTTAAGAATTTGGCTGGGTGTTTTGAACGCTGATCATATTTGCAGGTGTGTTAAGTGTATCAGGGAAAGGGAGTGAAAAACTATACTTCATAATATAAAGGAGCTAAAAGCTGAAGACATACTGCAGAAGTAGTTTTGGTGTAAACGTGTGAGAAGTGGGAATGTTGCATTTATGTTTCTTGATGAAACTCTGCTTCCTGCAACATTTGCTGCATTACAGTTAATGGAATTTATGAGAACGGCTTGTAATTCTCCAAAACTGCCTGCTGCAGTCATTTCAGCCCGTGCGGCGTGAATTATGCAATAAGCCATCGCCTTAATTAAAATAAATTGCATTTACTGTATCAGTCCATACTATAAATCATTCCCCAGGGCCCCTCTTCAAGGTTTGTGCTTGGCCTGTTCTTGAGAAATGTTGACAGCAGCCTCCATTACCAAAAACATTTTTTAGCATTTTGTTCTAGCATCCTTCTCCAGGATCCAGCCTTTGAGCTCACTGCCCTGGTACACAAAACAAATCTTATCCAAAAAAGCAAGACAGAAATCATGTGAAAAAGACAGAATACCTCATTTCCCTTTTCTCTGCTAGTTTGCAGTCTGCACTTCGGTAGCCTGTGGCAGTGGAAGATGTAGTTTATTAATTGCAATAATTATAATAACAAAAGCCAAAAAGGAAACTTACAGACTAATTGTTGTCATCCAAAGTTAGGAGGCACATGGGACTCCTCACACGCCCTGCTATAATTAGACCGAACAACAAGACAATCAGACGATTAGTCCTCTGTGTATCTCCAGTTTAATAAAGAGAGTGGCCACTGAGTATTTATATTCATTTGAGCTCAAAGCAGCTTAAAATGAAGCGTTAAATACAGCATGAATTACTGCAGGATGAAGGAACTCACCTTTTAAGGACAAACTGTCATCTTGTTTGTGACCTCTGATGTGGGGGGAAAGAGTTTTGTTTCGTTCAGTTTGGATTAGGCTGCTGAGAGCATGCAGCTCTACCTAATACTTAAGCAAGTGCATTTGGTCAGTTTTCCCTGCATTGAAAATTAAAATAAGGCAGTTAAATACTTTGCTCAGAAGAGGTACAGTTAAAAGTTCCCTGAATCAAAATATTCGACTCGACGTGGTGATTTCTGGTTTTAGTCATATTAGAGAGACACTATTGCAAGTCTGGGGGAAATGTTAAGAGAGTCCTGCATCAGTTAAGATGCACAGGGGAATCCCAACAGAGGGCTAATGCAAGAGGAAAAAGCTCAAGCAAGTCTCCGTAACCACTTTTGAAGGAGTTGCTTAACTCTCGCTGATTTTGGGGATCTTGTAGGTGGAGCTGCTTTTGCAAAATTTATGAGGGAAATGAACCATTTATATCTCAAACTGTTTGGCAACTCCAGTTACTTTGAAATTGCTGAAACCTCGTTATGAACAACTGGGTCATTGAACATAAAATCGTACCCTCAAGCCTGATTGGAAAGTCATTAAAGCCAACGAAAAGGGACCCACTGGCTGCAGCCAACACTGGAGCAGATCCACAGAGAATAATCTAAACTGAATCTGTCTCCATATTTGTTTTCTTCTTGATATATACCTAAAAGAAGCCCAGGTGGATTTGCAGCAGCCATGATATCTACCTGTTTGTTTTGAAGATTATTTCACTTCACCTGAAAGCAGGTTTCCATCTCTCCCAGCAGCCTCACTCGGATGGTGTTTAGGTCTTCAGATGAAAGCCTCTGCCACACAAAAAAAGCAAACGTATCCAAAGAACAGGTTTAAGTGCTGAGAAGGAAACAAGACAATATGCATTTTCTTTACCTGAAAAGGAAAGTAGACACAATTGGAAGCAGCGTATGCCCAAACTGTAAATGCTGTTCTTCAGCCAAAATATAGTCTGAAAATAATTGGCATCAACAGGTATTATCAAGGACCAGCTGGAACACAAATATACTGAAAAGTGAGCAGATACCTTCAGAAAAGTGGATAAATACTTTAGTTGCATTTGCTTATATATTTGTTGAGTGATTGTGACTGTTTGGCTTATGAATTCAAAAGGCATTTATTGATGCTGTAGTAGGGACCCACTACACAAACCTCAGGAAACGCAAAATGCTGAGGCCAGCAATAAAGGTCCTTCAACCTCCAGTAGCCATAAGTACGTTTTCCGTCTCTATTAGGATTGCACTGTGTCTGAGTGCAACCTCATCTATAATTTCTCATTGTGTTTAATTTTTTTTATTTGCCCAAATTTAATCACAATAAACAGGTGTCTCAAGGAGCCTGCATTCACTGTAGCTTTTTGTGTTACAAGGTACATGCCTACTTTAATTTTTAATGATCTAAAATAGGATTTTTTTTTCTGTTTCTTTTTTTTTTCCCTAAGTTTTGATAACTCCGAAATAACTGCAGAGATTATCTTCCAACTTTCTAAATAAATTCACTGCTGGCCTGTGAACAAGAAAGCGTGAGAAAATTTCAACCCCCAAAGGTAATTTTGGGGGAAAGTTATAAACCACTGAAAACAGCAGCTTATAATGAAAGTGTCATCTCAACCATAAAAGGTACCTCAATGCACTGAACAGGCACCGTAAAACATGATTGAAAGGGAGTTTAGAGATATTGCTAATGGCTCTGACATAAGGAGGGTGGCTATAAAAGATGAAAAGATGCATGGCTAAAACTGCCCACTGCAAATCTTTGAAGAGCATCTAACTACCCAGGCGTGCCAGAGATGCGCAATTTGCTAACAGAACTGGTCATGCAAATCTGCTCAGAGAGACCTTCAAACACTTCATGCTCTGACTTCCTCTGAAAGTAACGCAATTGTTCAGTGGAGAGACAGCTCCTGTCCCCAGGCTTGTGTTGGGGGCACTGTCTGGCTGCTGAAGGATGGGGATGGCCAACAGTGAGGCAGGACTACGGTGCTCAGCCTCCAGCTCTTGAAGAATAACATGGCCTGTGGTCAGAAGCTTCCAGTGTCTCGTTCTGTCTCAGCAATCGATTTTCCAGGTTTGTGTCGTTTTCAAGAAATTGTGTAATTTTGGTGGGAGTGGACCTTTGGAGGACACGCAATCCAGCCTCCTGCTCACAGCGGGCAAACTTCAAAGTCAGTTTTGAAGCAGTTCTGCTATTCTGATTTAAGCCAGCTGATCTAAAGTTTAATTAATATGTGCAAAATACTTCAACAAGCTAAAAGTCATTTCATGGACTTTCAGAGCCTGTATTTGGCCGTGATTACTTTATAATGCGGTCCTTATGATATCTGTAGTGAAACGGGTGTTGGTCTGTGCTGAGATTTGGTCAGGAGGGCTGCTTGGATAAATTTATCCTACACTTCAGGAAGTACATTCTGAGTAGGAGCTGTATTTTGAATATCTGTAGGTCAAGGTTATATATGACCATGACTATGCATTTTGTTTAGGCCAATCAAAAAGTGGATTGCAAGGCAAAGCAGTGTTGAAGACGATAAGGAAGAATATTTAATCACTGGTCAACAGCTGAAATAATAACAATAAGGAGAGCTGTGTTTTGGGGAAAAGTTACTCTCTCTCTAACTTCAGTGCAAACTTTCTGCCCAACACTCCTCTGTTTCTCTTTCTGACTGACTCCAGATTACAGATACCAAAACCCATACCTACATCTAAGCCTGTGCGGTGGGTTGATCACCACACCAGGACACCAGCTGCCCGCTGGGTTGCTTTGTCACTCCCTCTCCTCAGCTGAACGAGAGGGTATAAAAAATGTGACAAACAGCTAGTGAGTTGAGTAAAGGACAGGGAGGGATCAGTCACCAGTTATGGTCACAGGCAAAACAGATCTGACTTGGGGAAAATTAATTTATTACCAGTCAAATCAGAGAAGGGTAATGAGAAATAAAATCAAATCTTAAAACAGCTTTCCCCCACCCCTCCCTTGTTTCTGGGATCAATTTTGCTCCTGATTTTCTCTAACCCCTCCCCTTGTGTGGC
>VZTO01012500.1:0-90246 GCA_013400615.1 Syrrhaptes paradoxus
CTGAAGGACTGTTTCAAGAAATACTGTATTAGAAAACATAGGTGTGCAGGCATTTTCTTGACAGTATTTCCCTACATAAATGTTCAGCGTGGCTGCCCCAGAGCAAGTGCCTTGGTTTGAGAGGAAGGGGACAGGGTCCCGTAACTGCTGTCCTTACAGAACTGATCTGCAGGAGTGAAAAGCCAGAAAATCTCAGTGGTTTTTGGTCCTAGGAACAATGTCCCACAAGTACCATTGGCCACAAGGCTGAAATCTCCAGAAAGGCATTATCATTGGATTTTTTCCACTTGTTACGAAGATGACTTGTTTCTGTATCTTCTCTTCCTCATCTCCTTTTTTTCCCCAAATGTGGACATGCTCTTGCTTCTGAAAGCCCTGAAGACACAATTCTGGTCACTGGTGTGCTTCAGAACATGATCCACCAAAACATGAGACGCATATACAGCCAGATCTTTCCCTATAGATTTTGATGTATGAGGGTGCAAGTTTTGAGATTATTAAAGTATAAAACCAGCAAATGGGAGCAAGATCTGTATCCTGAAATCGAGGCACTAAAAAACTAACCAGCGACAGATTACATATGTGCATACATACCTTGGGTCCCACTCCTCTTACCATTGTTTATTGTGCTATCCTACTTTTATGTAAAGAAGGAAAAAGTTCACTGGCAGTTGCTCTCTCCTACGAACAAAACCCCTATTCTACATTTTTAAAGCCTGCAGCTGAATAAACGAGAGAACCTGGCCTTTCTTTACAGGCAGGGGCTGTCAATATTATATGATGCTGGAGAAACACAGGGAGAAGTGAGGCAAGGAATGAAACACCAAGATTTTCTGTTTCAAATACCAAATGTCTGAAGCCAGTGTTAGGCTGTGCCAACACACTGAGGAATGAGTGAAATGTGAAACACGATCTCCCAAAGACGCTGGAAGACATAGAGGCTGGATTCTCAGTGTTGCTATTAAAAGCCCATTTGAAACTCTGGGTTCTCCTTTGGGAGGATAACAAGCAAAAAAAAAAAAANTAAGCCAGATGCTGTTCTCGTAGCCATCACAAACACAAACTATTAGTTTTAGTTCAGGTCACGGCCAGTTTAGTTATTTGAACTTCTCTAAATGGCCGTGCCTCCCAGCTCTCTTGCTCGGCGAGGCGGGGGCACCCAGTCTAAATAAGGCAGAAGATGATCGTTTTTAAAACTGAACTTTAAAGCCAGTGGAGAGCCACATTATTAAGACCAAGACAGTTAAAATTTTCAGTTCAGTTGTACCAAGATACTAAACTTCTCTTTTGGACTTCTTGTGTTTTCTCTCAGCACCAGTGTTTGCAGCACATTTGCACCCACGGTCAGGTGGAGCCAGTGGTTGTGTTACAAATATTCCCTCTCAAGGCAGGAGAACATTTTTTTTGGGAGCCAACTTACCCTACATGAGTGAAGCCCAGTCATCTGAGGACCTGGCTGACACCCACGTATCACACAGACACTGTTTATAACCCTTCTTATGGCCCCGTACCAGACTCTAATTAATAAAACCACTTTTGCCGGTCAGAGATCTGACCCAGCAGCTCTGGGTGGAGCTTGGCTTGTGGGGTGAAGACACCCAGACTCTGCCATTCCTCTGAGACCTTCAACGAGAAGAAAACTCAGTGTGCAAAGAGCATCAGCTCCAGCCTGGTCCAGACGAGTGCTGGGTGATGTTTGCAGGACAATTGCCGTGCAGTTGAGATGTGTTCTGTGACGATGGTATCCACAAAATGTTCAGGATCCGCTGGGCTGGAGCTGAACACAGCAACCCAGATTTAACGAAGCAGATGCCTTGTATCCAGAACTCTATCCTTCATGTATCTGGATATTGTCATCTAAGGAATGACATGAAGGAACTTCTTCTTTGCATTTTGCCGATAGAGGCTTGCAGCGAAGCAGCATGCACAGAGGATCTGGCTCTGGGATCAGTAGAGCTCGAAGCATGTTCAATATCTTCCAATTTCCTGATGGGTTCCATGTAACGCAAACAGAGTTTAACTTTTTAACTAGATCATTAAAAGTGTTGGCAAGAAGGTGTCGGTCATGTCACTGGGCTGGTTGCTGCATCACTGTAATTGCCATTAATCAATAGCATCTTGGAGCTGCTTTGCTCAGCTAACAGGTTCCAAATGTCTTGACGCTGAAGTGAAAACAAAGAGACTTTTTTTTTCCCCCTTGTCTTCTTTTCGTGCTTTATACTGCACTTTAAAAATCTACTTTCTGGATCCTGATATCAGATAATCCGAGTATAATTAATGCTTGAGAACATTTGTTCCCTGCCTTACTTTTACAAGAAGGAAGTACGACATTCAGATTCTTTCTGTTAGTAGAATAAAAAAGAAAATATATTAGATTTTAAAGTCAATAATTGGTGGAGTAGTAGTTATATGGGTGTCAAATTCTATGAAGGATGGGAAGAAAAGGAAGCCCAGAGACTTTATTCCAAAAGCAGATCAAAATCCAAGTGTTCAAACAGTAACTTAATTACTGTAACCCATTATTGAGATGAAGTGATTTCATCCTTGCTGTCCCGTGAAACAAGACTCCCATGGTGAGGAACAGATGGAGGGGTGTCAAGAATGATAAAAAGTTCCTGAGTTAAATGTAACAAATAGGTTCACAGAAAGGAATGGCGCCACGCACATCATAAAACCCTGCCAGGCTTCTCATGTTCAGATAAATCTTGATTTTGTAATGGGATAACATCGGAGCCCCCTGCTTTGGGTTTCACAAGTGATTAGGTCACTGATGTATGGGGCAGAGGATGGGAGAAGGGAGGAAGGGACATCGCCAGGAGGCCTTGAATGACCTCTGCTAGCTGCTCTTTGATACAGTGAGAAAAGCCCAACTAGATGGTTCAGGATCGTTATTATTTCATCATTAATTTTGGGGTGGCCTTGTTCCACAATGAGTTAAACTTGCTGCAGCCTCTGCAAGGGGACCTGACGAAAGGCTTGGAGAGGTGATGAGCCCATCAGGAATGTGGAGCAGAAGTTCTTGTCTGTTGATTTTCCCCAAAATCATGATGTCCACCTCCAGGCATGGCAGGGTGAGAGAAGGACTCCAGCAGACTCGCAGGGTTGTCTGCAGAAAGCTTGAGGGACGTGTTAAACGTCCTCCAGCAGTGTGTTGGAACCCCAAAATTCTTTCCTCATCGTTCCTGAGCTGGAACAACAGCATCTTCCTGCTTCCCTGGGATGGGGAGCACCATCCCAACCTCAGCACTTCTAATACCATCTATTCACTTTTATATCTTGCTTTCATCCCCTTTTTTTTCATTGTATTGCAAGAAAGAAGCCTTTTCTCAAACAAAAAAAGGTCTCTGGAGACAGCAATGTATAAACAAGTGACGCCTCCTTTTAACAAGCGAGAAAGAACATTAAGCTTCATTTTGGGCAAGTCACCCACCAATTCATCTTTCTTCACGCTGTTCCTTTTAACACTGAAAATATCCCCAAGCTCTTGAAATCCTCAAGGTATATTGGCATCGCAGAGGTCAGTAACTTGATCTCGGCGCTAAAAAGACACTAACAGTTCTGGAAGGTAAAGGAAAGCTCGTTAATGATTTTAGCAGATGAACCAGAGGAGGGGGGGAGGGTCAGCTGGTAAATCCCATACCACCCTACAAAAGATAACCTTTGACTTCTCCTGACTCTCTGAACTGCACTGCCAGCAAAACCCGGAGCCCTTGTGGGACCAATAAATCCTTGGGTGTTCATATCAGAGATCCTATATCCCGGCTGTAAAACATGAGAATCCCAACACAGCCCAGTCGTTAAAAGTCATCCCCAATAAACCCACTGGGCTTTGTTTACCAACAGGCTGGGATGTGGCACTGAACTCTTTTCCTTCAGAGAGGAAAAAATCCATTTCTGCGCTGGAATTGCAAAATAACCAGAATAACACATCTGTAGGCCAAGCGTTGCCCTCAGATATGCGCCAGCAGCTTGCGGAGAAGTCAATGAGCATCGGGAGTGTTTGTCTGAGGGCAGGATTTGGCACTGAGCCCCCTCGCTCCATTTATTCAGGCTGCTGAAGGCGACTGGCCCCAGCCATGCCCGAGCATCCCTCAGAAAATGAATTCTATAGAAAGGAAAATAAAGACTTGAAGCAAGTGGTGTTTGGGTTGGGAAAATCAAAAGATACTGCTATTTTTATTTTGAGGAGCAGGCAGCATCCACAGGGAGCTATGGCATGTTGCTATTTGGAAATTTGTATTTAAAATGTATTTCCCTTCCCAGAACGAAGCCGGGATGTGATGCAACTGTTCCGACCAGCGAGCGCTTTCATGCCAACAGCACAACCTTCCTTTTGCAGGATAGTGAAAATCCTTCTTCACTCTCCGGTTGGTTTTACCTGGAGCTGAAAAGCCCATCTGCTACAAAGACCTGCTGCTTAGTCCTGCTTGCTCTCTTCCCAGCCTGCCCATGACTTTGAGGGCTGAATTTCTCTGCCTTCGCTGGCCTCTCCTTAAAACAAAAATAATAATCACTTCCCTTTCTAAACTGCAAGCATCCATCCTCTGGGGTTTGGTGGACAATATGCAGAAAAAATGCAAGAGCATTTCCATGTTCATATCTGTGGTGAATGTCCAGTCCGTGACCGCTGTCCAGATGTGCCCAGAGGAGCAGAAAAAGGAGAATTGAACTGATTTTAAGATGGAGCTTAATAAGACTGATTCAGTGAGCTTTGATAGCAGGCAGCTGGACTGAGTGATGAAGAGGTCTCTTCAACCTTGGCTATTCTGCTTGCGTTTGGGTTTTTATGCTCATTTAATTGGCTGGAAAATAAACCCACAGACGCAGACGCGCAGAGTTACGCACAGGGAAGAGAGGTGGTGTGACGGGTCTTGCAGGTAATATTGCATGAATTATCCAAGAGTTCCCCTCTTTCCCTATTTAAATGCACTAATATGCCTGTGAAGTACCTACTGCTGTGAAGAACAGTCCTATTTGTTTTGTAGCTTTTCATTTCACCTCTTCCAAAGAATGATATACCTACTCCACTCAGACTATTATTTTTAAAAACAAGAGAAGCTCGACAGTAAAAAAAAAAAATCTATTTGGCAAAAAGAAAAGAAGAGGTAATCAGTGATAATTTCAAGGATCTTAGTTGTTGCATATCATAATGTCTTTTTTTGCAGTCACTTCTGGCCAGGTAAAACAGCTTAGTTTCACCAAACTAAAATTGACAAAACACCAGTGACACTGTGGAACAGGGTAAACAAAAATTTCATTCAATTCTGTGCTGTTCAGTAATGATGGTATGATGAATCTTGGTTTATATCATAGAAATACGCCAGATTTTTGTCCAACTAATATTTTCCAAATGTTTTTCTTTCCATTTTCCTGAAGATCATCAACATACAAACTAAAATGAAAAGAAGACTTTATAGAAGAAAGTAAGTATTAAGATCAAGGGTCAGAAGTAGTTGCTCTTGCACTGAACCTGAAAGGAAATCTTCCATATAGAAGTTTTTCCTGAACGGCCAGTGGGGAAGGAGTGTTAAGATGGAAGATAGGATACCTATAAAAAGTTATGTTTCAAAAGGATGTGGGAAGAAAGGGAAGTAGGGAAGGAAATGGTATTTTAAACCATATTAAAGTAAGAAGCAGGTTTCCTAATTCTGAAAGCCTTAATTAGCCCCCTTTTAAAAGCTAAGCAAAATGGATTAATCCCAAAACATTGCATTAAATTCGCCACAGTTCCTGCCCTTCTGTTTCTGTGGGTAGGAGTTTCACAAAAGCCCTCAGTAATAACAATCGTAAAACAAGGACAGCAGCCCAACACACAGCGAACAACCCATCAGTAATAAACCGGAGTGTGTAGCTTAGAGCAACACTCCAATAACAAATTAGCTTGTGTGCGCGGCCCAGCACCAAAGGACAACCCAACAATAACAAACCAGTGTGTGCAACCCAAAGCACTCAAGAGCAACCCAACAATAACAAACCAGCTTGCATGCCTGATGGGAGAAAAGAAATCCAGCAAGGAAACGGGTTCCAGTCTGAATTTTCCAAGGGGTTATTATTATTAACAACAGAGAGTTAAACTATTAATGTTTAAATTAAGAATAATACCTTCTGGAGCCCAATCCTGCTCCCATTGACTTTAATGGGACTAGGAATGGACCCAAAGTACCCTTAAGGGATTTAGCCAGCCAGGAGAACAAACTTTTACCTGTAACTAATGAGCCCACCATGGCAAATGGAAATTTCGTTCATCTCCGCTGGATAATGTGAGCTGGTCTTTACGGAGAAATGGAAACTGTTTAAATCCTGGCACCAAGACCGGGCTTGTGGTAACCTGCTCTTAGATTCTACAGAGCTGAATTGAGGTTTGATCACCTGAAAGCGAGGATGCCTTTTCACCTCCCTGTTTTCCTACTATGATGAAATTCTCAGACGGGTCTTCAGATGGGATAAAAGGAGGCTAGATCCTCTGTGCAGCCAACATAAATCATGCCTTATTGCATGGACCCCCTTCCAGCATTCCTTCATGACAACACCCCCCCATTATATACATTATGGTATAAATATATTATGGCTACATTTTCAAGTCCAAATCCATCATCTGGACCTCCCTGTGCAGAAACCCTCTGTGTCAAAGCCAGACCCCCACACCCCGCTGAGCAGTATCTGACTCCTGAGGTCCTGAGCACAGCCCCCAAAGCTCAGACCCAGCCAGCCTCTTCGAACTTCACAGCTTGAGCTCCTCTCTGCTGCAGTTTATACCTCCCAGATGCAAGCCTACTTAAACAGCAGGCATCCATCAGAACTGATCCTTAGAAGAAGGCATCGTTAATTGGTGGTAGGGTGCTCTCTCCATTAATAAGGGAGGATGTTAGCCATTCCCTTGCTGTCTTTCTTGTCTTGGTGAAAATAAAACCAGCTCCATCTCTTCCCCCAGCAGCGTGTCTCAAAAATAACCCTTGTTGTCAGTCTGGGATCCATGGGGAAGAGGCTGGATGGAGTCATCCAGAGGCTCAGGAGCAGATCCAGCATCTCATGACTGCTCCATCCAACCCAGCCATTCTCGTGTCTTGGTATCTCCTGATCAAGGGAGCTGGGAAAGTGCTTTCACAAAGAGGATGTTCCACTGATGAGGAAGACAGGGAGAGACCTGGATCAGTAAAGCAAGGAAAACACTACAGAAATTATTTGAGAGCTTTCTTTTTCCCCTTGAAAGACATAATCCTTAATGTTATAAACTGTGGTTTGGCTCCCACGTCAATTTTGCCCAGTGATTACTGCAGAGTGAGTCTTGATTCGGACCAATTTAGCTGGAATCAGAATACAGCTGAAGGTGTTTGGAAATTACTTTCAATCTTCAACACTCCAGAGACCTGGCTGGAAATGTAGCAAATAGATCAAGGAAATTAAGAGGAACATTAGGGTCACTACTAGAGGTCAGAAGAGAAAAAGAAGAGGTAACTCTGATTAATCAGAAACATGATGCTGTTGAGAAGAGAAAATATTTTGGGGTTTAGACTCCTGGCAAACAACAGCAAAATACCAACAACTGCCATTGGCTGGATTTTTTCCTTCCAACCAAACCAGAGGAAATTCCTGAACTGACAATGAACAGGAACAAGGAGTGAGTCAGTACCCTCGATGCCAGAAATTCTCTGGATTTCCTAGCCAGATTGATGTCTTTGGAAGGTCATAGCGATAGAGATACATTTCTGTAGAACTTGGGGGTTGAAGATAAGCCAAGCCAAGATGCAGATAATGAATGCAGAAATATTCCAAATTCCCATAAAATAGCATATCTTTGGAGAGAGGGAAAACACACTTTCTCCCTCGTTCTTTCCTAATTTTTTTTGCTCCTTTATAGCATTGTGTTGCTATCGGTTCTATATGACAGGTGCTCAGATGCTGTCTCTGATGACGACCCTGTAAACCACCTAAAATGAGCTGTGGGAGGATAATGCTAAGAAATCCTATTAGTACTTTTAACCTGTCCAGTCTGATTCCAAGAGATTTTTTTTCATTTTGGAAAATGGGATCCTGCAATACCTGACACCGAAGACGTTTAAGAGCCAGTCGTAACGTTAATATTTATTTTTTCAAGAGTGCTTATAACGTGCTGTGCTGTCTCCTGGATTTATTCATGTTTACCTCTAACACTCATCAACACAATTGTGGATATAGAGTCAGGGCATAGGGTTATTTTCAAAACTGGACCAAGTACAACCACATATAAAAATAAGTCTATAAGTGGCAGCAGGGGTTCACAATTCATACTGCCAGTGGCTCGCGTTGAGTTCAAGCGGATCAATTGACCTGCTGCACCTAGGGATGGCATGGATACACGCTGACCTACTGACTCCAGCTCATTAAATGCTCCGTAAGTGATGTCAGCCCAGGAAGCCAGGCAGGAGTGGGCAGCCAGAGGAGAATGTGGTCTTTAAATCCAAATGGGAGCCTGTCCTCTGGGCAAAAAGTTGTTATTTTTACCATACATTACTCACATGTTTGCTTGCTATTAATTTAAATAGAAAACTGTGAACAACATCTATAGGACTTTTTTTTTCCCCTGGTAGCTGTAAAGTCCCTAAAATCCCAGTTCCCAGTCCTGATCTCCCACTGTTAATGCCATTGCTAAACACACATAGATAGAGGCTCTGAAGATATCCAGACACACAAAGCAGAGATACACAATGTGATATTATTACTGGCATGCCACGAATCTTATTACTTCCAGCGAGTATCAATGGAGAAGTGACCTCCTTGCAATGCGAACACAACCAGAACCCACAGCCCCCGGGCTCTCTCTCAAATTGGAATTTCCTAATCTCACACTACTGTACCAAACACACAAATATGCAACAATGGATGGAAAGAAAATAAGGCTTCTCTGTATGAGCGTTGGATTAGAAAGGAATGGCTGGAAAACCTAAATTATAGTAGAAGAACATTCCAGCTCGGGGATCTGATGACACTGGAGCTGAGCTCTGCTCCTGTGGTTCCCAGTACTACCAGACTGGGTAACCTTGTGCTGAAACGGCTTCATCTGCATTATCCGTGTGTTATTTTCCTCCACCATAATCAGAGCAGCTACTGTTATCGTTAGATAAAGATGAAAAGCTAACCTGGGAAAAAACAAGGTGGTTTTATTGTTATTAATTGTTTATATCCCAGATTTCAAAGGGTACAGCGGGAGCAGAAGATATCCTCTGGAACGTGCTGTCAGGAACTGCAAGTTGATACAGATGTATTGATTTAATCAGCCTGTATGACACCATTTGTTTATGCAAAACATCTGTGACAAAAATGTGGTACTTTGAAGGCACAGTGATACGCGCCGGGTCTCGTCTTGCACGTGAAAATATGTGATAAGAGCATCCGCGTAGCTTGGAAGGGTTGATTTTAGGGTGTATTGGCTTTATGGACCACCTGTATTCACATTTTTCAGAGTAGCTCAAAGCCCAGGAAGACAACAAAAAGCCTTTTTAAGGACTGCAGCAAATTTTAGATCTGAATTCAAAATTGCAATCCAGCCCACCAGATTGAAATGGGCAAAGAAACTGGAAAACGCGAGCATTAAAAAAGAGGAAAAAACAAAGAGTGTATTTTTCTCATATATATTAGATGCAAATTAAAAAAGCTTTATAATCCATGGGAAGGAAAAAACTTGTCTGCAAATTTAAGAGATTGCATGACTGAAGAGAATGTGGGGTTGTCATCTCTTAGACAACAACATGAGAAAATATTTGGAGTTCGTACGTACACCAGCAAAAGTTTACATGATAAATCAGTAGCTTGAGTGCTTCCAGAATACTAGTACATATGAATGTGTTGAAACTATTGTTTCTGTTGTCTTTTTAATGCTACTGGGAAGCTTTTTGTGGTAAAGCAATAGAATTATTGCCAGCTACATTACTACAGTCTCAGTCTAACATCTGCAATTACTATGGAGTAAACGGTTCGCATCCCGTATGAAATATAAAAAAAATGAGGAACAGATTTCACTATTATTCTCTCTCTCTGTGAATTCTGTGACATTTTTTACTGTTTAATCGTGCCTGGGCAGTTTAAAGGTCTGGGAGAAAAGGATGCCAAAGTGCTCATTTACAATTAGTGATGGCTAAACATCAAAAAAAAAAAAAAAAAAAAAAAAAAAAANGGAAGAATTTGGTGGTTCAGAAAAATGTCAGAAGAGTTCAGATTATTATCAGAAATCTATGGAAATTGTCTCTAGAAATCAGACAGAAACACAATGAGAGGGGGCCCTTATACTCTCTTGTCTGCAAATGTTTCTGTAAAGGTCCTGAGCTGAACGTGTCACCCTATTTTTTTTAAAATCTCTTGTTTGGATCCCCTTTCTCTATCCCATTCAACTCAAGGTGCTCGTTCTCCCTTTCCCTGCAGTTCATAGCCTCATGCCTCTCTCCTGCGATCAAGCATCCGCCCACTCCTAACAGCACCATCCATCACCCCACTTCTTACATTTTCTTTCTCATACTCTGTTCCTCAGAGCTGGGAGGAGAGCCTGCCATAAATATCCATCCAGCTAGCTTATTTCCTTTCTTCAAAGCTCTCCTTTAACATTTGCTTCTGCCACAGTGTCTACAAAGAACAATAAAATCCATAAAAAGTTGGGCTTCCTGGAGTGAGGAAATAATTTTGCCAATATTTCTGACCAATTCTGACTCCCCTCTTTCTCTCTGCAAGCTCTCTTTGAAGGAAGGCCTCCGGTGTGGTTGCTCAGAGAGAAAAAGGCACTAAGTATGCCAAAAATTTGTCCTTTGCCCTATTTTAAGTGCCTTTTGGATGCTCTCTGCTGCACAAGGTGTCCGAGAGGCTGGACCCCGTGACGAAGCCCTCATCCTTGCTGGGATGGTTTGGGCCATTCAGTGAGAGCCATGGTGCTCGTACTTACTTCTTCTGGCTCTGCGTAGCCTTGAGGCAAGGTTTAATTTGTGGGAAAGCCCCAGCCAACTAGGGTGGATTCCAGCCTTTAAAAAAAAAAGACATGAAAAAAAACCTGCTTTTATGGAACTGCCAAGATGTGTGTTTCTTCTCCGTTACCATCACAACCCCGGATAGGCGTTAGACAGCGAGCCCTCGACGCGGTGCTGTAAGCCCTGATTCCATTCTGGATATTTCAAATGCCAAAAACTACTCTAGAAGTAGCCAGTGCAGGCCTTAACACACGCAGGATTTCCAAAACGCTTTCACATCTTCAAAGCACTATGCAAACAGGAGCTAATTAAACTTTAATTAATGTCTTGGCAGGTAGAAGTTTTTTTTCATTTTGCATTTAGCTAATGCTCATTTGTCGCCAATGGAAATCACCTAAGACCCCAACCAAAACACTCTCAGGGTAAACAGAATCTGATTTGCTGCATACATTTAGCTAAGAGCTGAGTGAACACTTTTTTGTAAATGTATTTACTTATCTTTATTTTTTTTTTCAAAAATATTATTTCCTTTTTTTTTTTTCTTCCTGCACAAAGATAAATAAATAGCAAGCTGGAATGAAATGACAGAATATATGTAAAACAGAGGGGAAAGGTGAAATACCAAAGTGAAACTGGGCATTAAAACAAAAGTCCATTCTCAGGGTGTAAACGAAGTGTCCAACCCTTTCATCAAAAGTGTTTACAGCTTATTTTTGTAATATGAGTCTAAGTGGATAATGTAGCACACAGCATGGGTCTGTGCATAAATACGTTCCTGTTTGTGATTTTAAAAATCATAACATTCTTTGAAATATGAAAATCCTGAGTCTTGATACAATCCATATTATTGAACTGATGCCAGGTACCTATATGTATTCGATTAGCTTGCAGCAATCCGGGGATGTGACAAAGACCTGTCTTAAGAGCACAGCCTCTGGGAGGTGGCAATGAAATGACACGAACTGTGCAGTGATTCACAAAGGAACTGTGCAGTGATTCACAAAGGTGCTGAGTCCTTCCTCCTTCCCTGCTTAGGCTTCAAAGAAAACATCCGATCTCCAAGTTCTTTGGAAAATCATTTAAGACCAAAGAGATAATTTTCAGAAGCAAGAAGTGACTTAAAAACTCAAGGCTCCCAAAGTAAAATCCTGATCTTGCTGACATCAGCCAGAAAAGGTCCTGGTGCCCGAAGGAGGTCCAAGATCTCACCTGCTCATCTGCTATTTTTTATCCATCATCTCAGTGCTAAGAAGCTTCTTTCACTTGTTCATGGCCAAAATCAAGCTGTAGAGCAACAGGTTTGTTGAAGGTCACTGTTTCAATCTGCTGTGTGGTTCCTGCTGGAAGAGGAACCCCTAAGGACACCTCAATTAGATGGTCTTACATCCTGCAGGAAACACAGCACACCACAACACACGTTGTAACGTAGAAGTACTTGCTCTCTGGTTCCTGTAGTGGAAGTGGTTTGGTGGTGTCAGGTAGGAAGTCCATGTTATGTTGTCTCCTGCCAGCTCTGAATGGTTTCTGGTAGAACAGCTAGGCCATATGGCAGTGTGGACATACCCCAGCACACAGAGACTCCACCTGTGGTTTGGGTGTACCGCAAAGACAACGTGGGAATTGGTGCCCACATCTGGGCATCTCGTTGGGAATTCTGGTCAAAAACCACTTCAAGAAAACTGGACCTGGACCAGCTTGTCCTATATCACCTGATGGTTGTGTTGGGAATGTAAATGATGCTCCTTCGCTCTTTTATCACACCTCTCATGTTCTCCCAGCTACGGCACATCGGCACTGTGTTCCGGCAGGGTTTGCTGAGAAATATTTTGAAACCCTGGAAGGAGGGAGGATACAGCCATAAGCTCTCAGAAACCCATGCTCGTTTGTGACCAAGAGCTTTTTGGATAGACTCACTACATTTTTAATAACTAGACCATTGGCAGAACTGTCTAAAATCATCAGTCTCCTGCACCAAAAAACAAAGAGAGACGAACAGTTTCCACTGAGGCTGCTGTTGGTTGTTTTTTCCTTTGCTACAGGAAGCGTTAGAAGCCAGTATCTCTAATAACTGGGATCCAAGCAGCTTTCTTACATCTCCTTCATGTTTTGTTCAGACCAATTTATATAAAAAGTTTTGCAAATTCTGATTAAGTTTACCATTAGGAACAATTCCTGTTATTCATTCAACATTTTCCTTTGTTTAATTTCATTTGATTTCTCATAAATTTCTTCTTACGTCAAATAGTTCCTTTCTTTTCCTGGTGGTTTACAGCCCTCATATACTTGAAGTCATCATATATTCTCTTAATCATAATTTGACCAATTTATACATATTTAGATCTTTTAATCTTTTCTTATAAGCCAGTCCCCTTTAGCTGTCCATAATTTTTATTACTTTTATTTCATTTTCCTTTTGTTTCCCCTCTGAGCTCTCTCTGTGTTGTCGATACCTTGCTGAAGTTCTCCAAATGGAACAACATTCAAGAAATCAGACCATCACCATCACCACACTTTGGAAAACTGTTATCTCTCTGGTCAATTAAGCTTCATCTCTCTCTACGGAGTCCCCATAAAGACAAGTTTTCCACTGCCATATCACACAGCCAGCAGAGGTTAAACGTGCAAGCCCGTTGGTAGTCACATATGGTTACCCTTACATGCGTGGAGGCTCTTTTTGCTGGAGATGACCTAACCTGAGTCATTGAGGGCTTGCCAGTAGTTCAGCTCCAGTGTTTTTCACAAGTGTTTCCCATCCATATGCAAATACAACCAGTATTTTGTTTGCTGTGTCTTCCAGTTTATTAATGAAGAAATTAGATATTGGCTTAACTCCTTTTCCTCTCCCACCAGAACCTCCTTTGTCTCCTCAAACCTGACATGTTAAAATTTTCTTGGTTTGTGATATTTCAGCCAGTGCTCAGACCACAGACAAGTATTTCTATCCGGGCCAGATTGAGTCAATCTTTCAAATAAGATTTTATGAGACTATCAAACGCTTCAGTAAAATACAGATATATTTGCCCAGAACCCAATGTAGATATTTTAAACTTTCTGGTCAAGCAATTAAAGTTGGAGTGGCTGGTCACAAGAGTGTACTTCTTATGGAGGTCTTCTGCTAGTTTAGAGCCAAAAGCAATGTTTTTAAACTAGCTTTCCTCCCTGTTAAAATGCTCTGAGCTCTAACTGCTGTATCAGCACATCAGAGTTGTTCAGCAGTAGGAGAAAATCTGGGCACATCTCCTTGACCAAACAGATCCAACCATTGCTCCTGGGATATTCAGCTGCAAAGCCAAAGTGCACCTAGACACGACATCAACCTTCTCAGTGTCCTGCCATGCATTAGCTACATCACCTCATCCCTTGGCTGCTCTGCCACAGGTATGTGGTGTCAGGACTGGAAGAGGGAGTTGGTGTGCACCCATGCAGACGTGCCCTTACAGCACCCGTGGGTTGCTCTAGGTCAGCATAGTCCAGTGCAAAGGAAACTAGGAACTGGGAAAGGAGAAGTCCAAGACCTGGGGCCACTGTGTGTTGGCTTGTCATCACCTGACATAATAGTTAACATTATAGTTAGATTTAAGAGAGAACATAAGGAATGCATTTGTCTGGAATTACTTATCACTTCGAAGCCTAGGCTCATGGGAAGGAGATATGAACAGCTTTAGCAGGTCAGACTGGAAGTCCATGTCAAATAACCTCCTATTTGCAACCATAGTGGGAGCCCAGGAAAGAGTACAAATGTAGGTCAGTTCTACAGTGATACGTTCCCCAAAATACTTGCCGAGGTTTCTGGCTCAGGCACTTTCTGAACCAGACACGGCGTCGTCCTGTTTAATACAAAACCCAGATGGATTTTCAGAACCTCCAATGGATTTTTATTTCATTAATGTATCTGGTATGCTTTTAGGACTCCCAGTATCCTGTGGCAAGGAGTTCCACAAGATGACTAAGCATGGTGTCCTTCTCGGTTTAAACTGCCAGCTACCAGCTTCATTTCATGCTTCTGAGTTCTTCTTTTAGAAGAAAAACCAGCAAACAGCTGCTTGCTATTCTCTCCTTGTCACTCATAATTCCTGAGAACTCCATCGTATCCTCTCAGTCATCTCTTTTCTGGCTGAAGAACCCTTGTCCATTTGATCATTCTCACACTGGAGACTTTCTAAGTCTTTAATTGTCCTTGGTGCCCTCCTCTAAGCCTGTTCCAGTTTGACCAGTTCCTTTAGGAACTAGAAGAGTTCAGGTGCTTCAGGTGGAGATGCATCACAGACATTTAAAATAACACAACTTTAAAAAAAAATATTCTTCACTTCTTTCTTAATAATTTCTACCATTCACTTTTCTTTCTGAGAGCTGCAGATAGAATCTATCTCGCAGGATAATCAGTCTCAGGGGATTTTTTGTTATAGCTCCAACTCTCCTCAATGACTGGTGTTAGTTAGAGCATAACAGAGTTAGTGCAGAGGATTTCCAGGACCTTGCTCCCCCACTACATCCCTTGACATTTATCTACCCTGAAGTTTACCTGATGGTTTATCACTCAGCCATGTAGTTCCATATGGATTTTTAGCATCTCATCGCAGTCAGCCTTCATCTTTAGCCCCTGAGTAGTTCAGCACCATCAGCAGCATGTTCACATCAGTCTGTCTCCATTCTCACATTATGACTTATTTTCAAATTTTCCCAGGACTGATGCAAGATCCCAATCTTTTTGTTGAGCGCAGTGACCCATAGAGATCTATAGCGTTAGTGACAGCTGAAGTGGCTTGGAAAGCATCTTTCTCTGCTAGGATGAGTGATGTGGGAAGAGAAGTAGTAAGACATTTCCTCTTATTCCTGGAAATAAATTACAATTGTTCTTAAAGTCTACAGACGTCTGGCTATTACATCATCGGAGGCTCTGGTGTTTCTAGCTAACAATCACTAACAAAGGAGATGTATTTCCTTCAAGGAATGCCACCATTTACACATCTGATGTTAATTCTTATTGGGCCAAAACAAGAATAGGAATAAGTGACTTTGTCAGTTTATGTTTATTTTTTCCCAGGCCACAAAACATCCATTGACTATGAAACTTAAATTTACTGCATAACAAATGCCCGCTTTCGTAATAAGTTAATAAAGCTGTTTCATAAATAACAGCACGAGAAGCTACAGATGCCGACCTAAGGAAAAAAAAAATAACAGCAACATTCGGTTTTAATCTGACTCTTTATTAAATATTTATCACAGTATCTGAGAACTGAAGAAATTTGGTTCTCCCCAGATGGTCATTCGGAGATGTTGAAGTCAGCAAAGAGTTGGCAAGGGGGATCTCTTGTGCCTCCTGGGAGTTATAAATCGCACTTTGAGACTGAAATTTGGTTCTTTCCTCCTATTTCCCCATCCCTGAGACAGGGAGGATGTTTCTTAGCTTGCTTACGTGGGAGAAGGCGTTAATTTAGAAAGCGCAGTGGAAAACCGAGCCACTTTGATCAACAGTGGCCCTGCCTAAGCTCCGGGGTTATAAATGAAATGAGCCAGGAGCAAATCCCTGGCACTGGAGTGGTAGGGCTGGCAGCTCCATCGCATCCGAGTCGCTGGGACGGTCCCTGGGATCCAGACATTGCCTGGGAGCATGGCTCAGCCCCACGTGTCTATTCGCCCCACCTTGCACATGGGTCACGGCAGATTTTCTCGATGGGCAGAAAGCGTGGCTGAGCAAATATGCACGTTGGGCCAGGAAGGGGAATAAAACGCGATGTTGATTACTATCTAAATACTGCCTGCTTTGAAGTGAGCAGGTCTGTGTTTGGGGAGGATCGAATATGCTTTTCTCACAGTTTGAGGCACATCACGAGCTATTTTGTGTTCTTGCTGTTGCGAACGTTATTTCGCTACAGCCTGTTGCAAAGGGCTAAATAAGGTAAAGGGCAGGGGAAGGCGTTAGGATACAGACACCCGATGGTCAGCAGCCTGTTGTCTGGCTGGAAAATACCGATGCTATAGCACAGCGCAGCCACCAGCTGTCTGTCAGAGCATCTGCTGGGTGGGGAGGGCAGGAGGGCCAGGCTGCCATCGGTGTCCCCTTATGAACCAAGAGGGGGTCCAGCAGGCAGCCAAAGAGTACAGGTGGGATATCTGTCCAGGGAAAACCTCTCTGTTGTGCACCATCCCTCCTTGCTCCTTTATTGTGTTTGAGAAGCTGAGATTTGAGCTTTAATCCTGCCTGGGAAAGGTTTATTCTTTCCCTTTCTCCTTATTCTTCGTTGGGCAACCAGTAGAGTGATAAAGTCAGGAGAAGTGGACTTGCGAATCTGATCAATGTTATATTTTATCCCTGCCATGGGTGCACAGTGCCCTGTGATTAAAGGGTGTATATCATAAATAAGCTTCCTTTTTTTTTTCTACCATTTATTCCAATGTTCTTCTTTTCCCCTAAGCATCTGTTACAGGGACAAGTCGGTGGGTGTCAGTGTCATTCAGGATCAGGCCGGGACAAGCAGGGCTTTCCTGCGTCAGTGCTTTTTGGGGCTTTACCACATTTGGATGCAGCACGGAGTCAGAGATCTGGGATGAATTGTTCTTCTGCATCTTCTTTTTGTGCCACTGAGATATAAAACAGAAAGCATCAGCTTGTAATAAATTTGCAGATGTGTTAAGTAACACACAATGGAGGTCCTTTCAGCAAACTGTCAAAAGGAAAAAGCCTACACTGGGGACAGGAAAGGGCAGACTGTGTCTCTGCCCAGTTTGGCAGACTGGATTTTATACCTGCTCCCCAACTTACTACAACTTCACTTATGGGCTTCATCCCCGTCCCCTGTCCTGCCCCTGCTGCAGGAACACGTAGGGACAAGGCGCTTCAGCCTCTGCAGGAGTGCTGGAGCTGCAATAACAAGATTTCTGAGAGTTTAGGGGTTTTGGCAGGTATTGTAACAAAAAGGAGGGAAGCTTTCGGCTCATGCAGGGATCATTTTCTCAATCACAAATAAATCAGATATTTGGCATTTGCTGAGTCACCGCCCTCCAGAAAGAACAACACACGACTGTCTGTGTCAGGATCAAGTGTAATGGATAAAGGGAAGAAAAAGGACATATCTGTGGCTCCAAGCCTGCAGACAGTGTTCCCATGCCATGCTGAAGAATTGCCTGGCATGCCCTCAGCAGAACTACTGAAAGATTTTTTTTTTATTGCCAAAGTTAGTTTTCTTCTGAATATGAAAACCCAGAGATAAAAATGTCTTTAGGTACAAGTGTTGGGGCAGAGAGGTTGCAAACTGCATCACTGAGCCAGCAGAGATCTCTGTACTGGGGTGGGAGCTGAGTAGGAATTTGGTGGTAGTGGGAATGCTATTGGGAGTGGTCCACCACCCGCTGCCCCTGACATCTCTGGCCTCTTTTGTAGTCTTTGCCACTGGGAACCTGTGAATTATACACAAATCTGTAGGAAAACAAAATAAAACCAACCAAAAATAAAGTAAAATCCAGCTTTTAACTTCTCCCATATGAACCTGATGCTCAACCAACTCATCAAATGACTTTTTGGGGTGGCCCACCTGGCGTGGAAAGTTATGGGGCACAGATCAGGGGGAGGAGTGTTGCAGTGCCAGCTCTGCCTGCACAAGCACCGATAAGACCCTCTGTGTATCCCCAGAAAGTCCAGAAGCTTTCTGGGCTCCTAAGTGATGTTATTGATAGCATGTGCAAATTAGTGTGCCCACTGAGTCTGTTTTGGGTCATTCAAACAGGAGTTGCCTTTTTAAAGCTTTCTGTCTGAAAAATGACCTGAAACTCCATAACAGGAGCCTTCCTCCAATTATTCCGACATACTGGGACGACAAATGTGCCTAGCTGGGAGCCTTGCCACTTCGCTTCCTTCCATGTAGAAATAAGGGAAAGGTTGAGAGCGGAGGTTGCGAATCCCTGCTGTACCCCTGTAAAGTAATAATAGCAGCATCAGTAATAGCTCTTAAATCAGGAGAACTTGCTGCGGCTTGCTCCCACGAGGCTTGCGTGACAGCGTTGAACGTTCATGGGAATGACATGTTCCCAGCAAGAACATTCTCATTTGCATTATGGCAGGACATGGAGACCCCAGTCAGATTTGAAGTGTTGAGCAAACCTGATGTGACAACATAGTCCTTGTTTCCATGCTATGTTTAGTCTAAGCTAACCCTTTTCAGACCCTCCTCCGCGCTCCGAATGAGAGCTTTGTGAAAAGGCACGCGCAACGCAACGGCCAGGAATGAAAAGGGTAAGAGAGAGAAAAGGAGGCAAAAAGCACTTGAACCTTCCTTGACTCCAGAATTCCTGTAAGTCCTCAGGCTCCTCTGTTTTTCTAATAAAGGTAATGAGATTTAAGGTTTCTTTGTTAATTACCGGAATGTGGAATGAATATGAGTAACAACATTGTCTATTTTTTAAAAAATAATAAAATCAAAGTCAGGTTAAAAATTCATTATTAGTTTTTCTGTGCAAACACTGTGCCAAAGCTCCGTGTTTTATTAGCACGTGGGGGAGAAAGAAGCTGACACGTGTTGTGTTAGCCACAAAGCCAGTGGTAAGTCCAAAGTCCGTGGAGGAAGATATCATTATCCGACCAAGCTACACTCTCCAAATGTAGTCTAAACTATTCCATGGGTGACTGTTCCTGATTTTGCAAAATGATAAAATTCATGTTCTTGTGCAAATGCAGCCTTCAATTTGTAAGGAGTCCAGTGTTGGGATCCAAATCCCTCCACGGCAGATAGAAATGACTCATTAACTTCAGCGTGGCTTGGATCAGTCTCCTGTCTGGGAAACTCCTTAGAACACCGCTGAGATTTTACATATGTAATCTACAGAATTAATCTGTATTTTATTTATATAATTGTGTAGGTAGAAGTTAAAGAGAAAGCTGATCTGTTCCCAGGAGATGAAAAAATAAGGAGAAAGCTGTATCCTAATAGAAAACAATTAATAATCCTTGTGGGACGAAGATTTCAAAACAGAGGACCAACTAAATGCACTTAATGATTTTTAGGAGCACAAATCCCAAAAGAGATAATAGAGCTTCACTTTTATTTTAGCTAAATACCTTTAAAAATACTTCCCCTGGTTATAAAGTTGTTTTTATTGGTACAAATTGTGCATATTAGGTCTACACAGAGGAAGGCTAATGTGCTATACTCACTAAAACAACCAGAAAATATTATGCAATTTACAAAAATAATTCCATGTGGTTTTCTTTGTGTTCAGCTTGAAGATTACCTGGCAATCATATGAACTACAGGAAATTATAAGATTATTTTTTCTTTTTCTTCTGTAAAACAAAATTAAAAAATAAGTTATATATCTTTTACTGCAAAAAAATATGCCATTAAATATAGTAATTGTGTACAAATCACAAACAACTAAGAGTAGCTGCATAGTAAAATATGATGCAGTAAGTTTCTGTTTTTCATAACATAGAAAAAAGCTTTCACTATTAATGATTTTTTTTTAAAGTACTACACTGTGATTTTAGCCTGATTAGTCGATTAGACTGATTAGTTGATATCTGCAACCACGACAGTGGTTTAATACCTCCACTAGTGTTTGTATCACTAACGCACTGGTTGTTAATGTTATTTTGTACCGAGAAGGATAGTTTATAACGTTCAATTTCTATATTGCGGCTGTTAATGTGTCCTATGATTTACGACCGATTTTGTTTTTCAGATCAGGAGTTCTGTGTTTCAGAGAAATATTTTGCCAACCTTGTTATTCAGTTCCTAAATTCCATTTCAACGTTAATGTATTTTTAAGGAGTGAAGCTAAAGAGCAGAAATAGAACATATTTTTTTGAAAACTAGACAGCCTTGTACAGTTCATATACAGCCTAACATTGATCAGCATCTCCCTGCTGCTTTATAACCACTAATGTTATTATTCTTTTCTTTTTTTTTTTTTACTAGGTAGAAATATTAATGAGATATCATTTCCTTGCTTTCGTAAAAATCTCTCTCATGTTGCTTGTTCAGGGGGTAAAAACTCGCACGTCAAGAAGTAGCGAGACCACCGCTGAAACCCCATCCTCTGGCTCGCAGCTCAGCAAACTCACAAAACACGCTTCACGTTTCACCCTTGCTCCCTGGCTTTTGCTTTAAGCTGCACCGAATTTCAGAAGCAAAAAATTCTTCCCATCCCACACTTTCACCATCAAAAGATCCAATACGTTAGGACTGAGGCAGATATTGCAAAAAAACCCCACCAACAAACACCCGGGCAAACTGATTAAACAGCAGCAAAAAAAAAAAAAAAAAAAGTTCTTAGACATCAGATTTCCTGAGCTTTTCCCCTCTCTTGCTGCACTACTTACTTGTAATTACGTCTGGGGCCATTCCTTCCTATTCCACAGGATAAACTGGAATATACCGCTCGGCAGTTTTGTCTCTAGCTCTTGAAACACTAGAGACCTTATAAGCAAACAACCTTTTTTTTTTCTTTTTTTTTTTTTCTGCTTGTTATGAAATTTTAATGATCTTCCAAGGCTCTCAAAATCAAACCAACTTTCTTCCCTCCCCCTGCCCCAACAGCTTGGCTTCTTTATATCTTTTGTTTCAGAACTGTGCCCAAACTAAATATACTTCAACCAGGAGGGAATTCAAGCTTGAAAATAGGGGTTAAAGTGCCCCTTGTTTTCCTGCGTCTCTTCCCGTTCCTGCTAAACCGCGGGATTACGCTTGGTGGGCACTGGAAAAAAAACAGGTTGAGGAGCGGAAACCGGAGCAGAGATGAGGTCTGGGGACAGAGAGTCCTCAAAAAGGGGTTTCATGGAGGGGATGAGAGTGCCAGCGCTGGCGTGCGCCAAGCAGCTTTGTGATGGATGTGTTTATCCTTCAAACTAAGCTCCCATTCAGCGCCGCGATCGCCGGGCTCGGGCGGGCGGATGGCAGGAGGAGCGCGGCGGGCGAAGACGGGGTGGATGTTAAGGAGCTTTGTTTAAGCGCTCCCTGATGTGGCAGTGCCACCGTTTATGCTAAAGGTGAGCTGTAGACCTTAAGGATCACCTTCAGGGATCCCAAAAAGTTTTTATTTTGGTGGGAGAGAGGACAACTTCCCTCCACAGCCTTCCTCCTCACCTCTGGGCACGGCTGAGCTCAAGGGATGATAAATGCTGTAAAATAAGTAAAATTCCTGGTTAGTCACTGTTGCTGGAGAGTATTTTCTCAACTCAGTATTTGCCTGGAGGTCGTGGGTAGTCCCCTAAACTTTGCCTAAGCGATCCTTGCTCTTCTCTCGATCCCCTTCACCTCAATACCTCCAGTTTCATAGTTTTTGATATAATTCCTCTAAAACACCTCCTGCTCCCAATTCTGCACAGGGAAATTAAACGTAGATCGACATGACAGCCTGTCTGAGAATTCCCTAATTTACACCAAGTACCTTTAGCCAGAGGAACCATTTGGGTAGCTGGCTGGGAATCCTTACCGTGCTGGTTTGTACCCCTGAGCTGCAGCAAAGCAGTCTCTGCATGCCGAAGGCAGGTTTTGGAGAAGGATAACGTGCAGCATTTCATGTGATTAACTGAGATGGAGGAAGTGTGGTGGGAATTTCACAACTTCAGGAGTGCTGTGATGTCTCAGGATGCAGAGATCTGATTTTACTGCTCTTAGTTGTAGAGGAGGAAGATGTTTGGTGACCATCCTGTCCCCATTTTGCTGTTCCCATTAGTCCATTGGTGTACGGATGGGGAAGGAGAGAAGAAAGAGGAAGAAATTCTTCACTATGAGGGTGGTTAGGCAGTGGCCCAGGTTGCCCAGAGAAGCTGTGGATGCCCCATCCCTGGAGGGGTTCAAGGCCAGGCTGGATGAGGCTTTGAGCAACCTGGGCTGGTGGGAGGTGTCCCTGCCCATGGCAGGGGGGTTGGAACTGGATGATCTCTAAGGTCTTTTCCAACCCAAACTATTCTGTGATTCTGTGATTCTATGAAACAGCTGTAAGAAAAGTCAAGGGAAAGCATTTGGGGTAAGAAGGAGAGGAAGAATTAAAGGCAGCAGGGTACGTCATGGGTTGGAGACTAAGGATTTTGGGGGTATTCAAGAAGCCCTGGAGCATCCCTGTTTCTCAGGAAGAGCAAGTGCTGTGTCTCCATAAAGTGGGGAAGGGGCTGCACTTCTGAATTGCCCCCAGCCCCTTCCGCTTAACATTTAAGATGCTGCAAGGGGATGGCGCAGAGCTGAGCATCGCCAAAGGCTGGCCTGGGAACGGGGTCTGGGTTAGGATTCGCACACATCAGTAACTCACTCCCACGGCCCTGGGCAGCATTGTTCTCTAAAAGCAGACATGTTTCCTTCCAAGTAGCAGACATGGAAAGAAAAACACACACAAAAACAAATCATCTCGTCCTTCCTTCTCCGGATGGCGAGCCGCCCGCTCCCGCTTGTCACTGAGGCTTGAGGTGGACACGATCCCAGTCTGACAGAGGAGATGGGGGATGAAGAACAACTCTCCCAAATCCCTTTTCCCTGGAAAATCTACTCCTGAGGATGGCTGGCCCTACCAGACTTTCTCCTTGGCCTCTCCTACGTGCATCTCCCTGTTATCAGTCCATCTGAGCACATCTCAAAGGCAGGCATGGGATCCTTGGGGATTCTCCATGTGTTGAACTCTTTCAGGTCTGTTGGGAAGGATTTGAATTAGCTCATGGCTCTGCTGGACTTCCCTAATATCCACCCAATGCAGCTCTCTGCAAGGTCGGGAGCTTTCCTGAGGTCTTTTAGGGTTTTGGGGCTGCAAAGCTGTGGCTGGAAAGAAATCACTGCAGAAAGAAGCAGAAACAGCCCTGGGCTGTTGTTCCTCTCCTCCAGGGCTACATCCAGTCCTCAAGCCCTGCAGACATCGAGGCGCTGGGTAAAGCTCCAAAGATAAAAGGTCCTGGGTGTTTGGAAGGGGATAAACCCATCCTTTGTGATAGGATCACCGCCGCTTGTTGCCTCGGCTCCATTATCTGTCCCTCATCAGCTATTTTTTTAAGCTTTCCCTGCTCACAAAATAATCGGTAAATCATAACAGGCTACAAACACGGTTGGGCATCTGTCCGGCCACTGGGGCTTTTTGGCTGCTTTGAGATCATTAAACGAGGCTGGCTCTACACAACCTGACAAATACGAGGTGAACTTTACCCCCAGGGTCTGCCACCTTCACACAACAAGGGCACATATTCCACAGCTGGGGAGCTGTTATTCGGCTCGGACTGTACCACAGGTCAGAATTTATGACTTTGTTATTATTATGTTTGTGAGTTTTTATGGCCACACGGGTCCCGCGGGAACCCGCAGCACTTTCTCTTGGCCGTGTCAGTCAGACATTCATAATGCACCAAAGAGGAAGCATTGAAAATGCTGGGAATATCCTGTCTAACACTGTCTCTCATCTCTCTGACCCTCAGGTAAGGGCCAGACTTTGTTTGCACCCAGCATCGGAGGAAGCTGATAAAGGGCACAAGAGGAACATGGAGGGGGAGCGAATGGCAACGAACACTCAGCAGCGTTGCTGCCAGACACCTCTGCTGCCCTGTTTGTTCCCTGTAATGACACATGTCCCAAATTTCCTGATCATAACAGTCATCATGTTGCTCTTGGTGTTTTATTGCCCTCTGATGTCGAGCCAGGAGCTTCACAATGGGAGTTAACCTGGTGTTAATGAGTTTAACCACTCCGGTTCATCTGCTGACTCCTCAGAGCATTAATGGCTTTTTGGGGGGGCACAGAGAGGTATTTTTACTCCTATACAGTGTGTAAACACACCACGCTCTGACCAGATTTTGTTGTGAGCCACCAACAGCAGCAACAACAACTCAATAGATTCGTATATTGTCCCGTAGATGCCCTTGGTTTGTCAGCCATGGGGAAAAGTGTCTGGGGTAGGAGCCTTTCCCTCGTACGTCTGATGGATGGATGTTGTAAGCATCTGTTGGTGTTGTGGGCACTGCAGAGTGAGCAAACTTTTCTGTTGCAATGTAGGTTGCGGCATCACTGACATGGTGGCATCTCTTCCTGCTCTTCGGGATGAAGAACCCTCTGAGCAGGACCAGTCCATCCCATGTGGTTAGCTGCCGGAGAAATTCTTGCTTGGCCATCTGACCACCCTGCAGCAGCAGGGTCCTTCCCCACTGAGCAACCCCAACCCTTAGGGCATCTTCACTCTTTAGAAAAGTCAAAGTCTTCCCAAGCAGTTAAAGTCCTCACTGCCAATGAGCACTGGCATCTCCCACCATCCACAGCCAAGAGCAGACAGTGGCTGTTTCATGGCCTCCCTCACTGAGGATGTCTGGCCCAGGGACCAGGGGATCTGATGGAGATGTTGTAGGATAGGTCTGAAATCTCTGCCTGAGCCACTGGCCTCTGAAGCTGTAAAACACCAAGGTCAAACTATCCTGAGAATTTTTCCCTTTTCCCTTCCTTCTCTGCTCCTTCTTTCACCCTGTCCCAGGCAGGACAGTAACACCCAGACCTCCAGGAGCCACCTCTCCTAACAGGCATCATGTTAAAAGCAACAATGACATTGTATTTTATGAGACCTGGGGTTTCACATTCCTCACATTTGCGGGCAGAAAATATCCAAGCAATGTCACCCTTTCATAGCCTGTCCTTCCCGGATGAAAAAGGGTGTGCAGATATGTTCAGTTAACTGTTTAGATCTGCAGGTCTCCAAACACAATGCACAAGCTAAGCTTCATATAGAATAATATAGAGTATAATATAGAATAATAAATTTAGAACTCCTTGATATCCACTGACATGGTCGTTCTGTAACATAAGATAAACTTTCTAAGCACTTCTTTTTTTTTTTTTAGCTTTCCTTCCTGTCTGAAGAAATTATTTCTTTTTCCACCTGTCCACAGAATATATCATCTTAGTTCAGCATACTTCAGCGCCTGCTGGGTGAGGGGAACGGGATAAGGCCAGACCAGGAGTCCTTTAACCTAATAAGGCAGGGAAGGCTACAAAGGCATCTACAATTCCCCTTGTTTTTTCTCTGGGGAGGCAGGTGCTGCCCCTGGGGAGCACAAACATCTGACATGGCCATGCCTTTGTGTTGTGCTTTTCCTTTGCTGCTGCCTGTTTCTGCGCTGTGGCAATTGCTGCTTTTCCTCCAGAGATGCTGAGATCTTTGGCAGCAATTATCCAGAGCACCTACGATGGTTTGTGTAACCACCACCTGCTTCCTGTCTGCAAATCCCTGTCTTGGCCACTTGTGCCAAGAATGACCCTAAAAGCCAAGTTTTAGAGCACCAAAAATTCTGTATAGCCGTAGGGACTGATCCACTTGGCTTGTGTCACCACCTGCAAGTCCCCAGCAGCGTGTGGGATCACAAGAGGGTGAGGAGCACTCAAGGAGGGACCAGTGCCGCTGCCAAAATGGCAATGGGAAGGTTTTTCTGAGGACTCAAGGCAGTCATGGTGGGAGAACAGAAGAGATTCAGCATCCCCAGAGCCTGCAGGGTCTCCCACATGTGCTGGCAATTCACACCCCGGCTTTTACGAGGTGAGAGGAGCTGCTGGGAGGCATTTTCCCCTCTTTGTAGGGGAGGGTCATGCAAAGCCCCCCTGGTGAGGGCAGGGTCTGCAGCCCCAGGTGAGGGGGACAGTGGTCAGCAGAGTTCCTGGGGTCTGCACATGCCAACCTGGAGAGTGGACACAGGAAAAAGGCCAGCACTGCTTTAATAAGAAATGTAACATCTGCTTTATAAAAAAACAAACAAACAAAACAAAAACCCAACCAACCAAAATCCCTCTGCTCCGGTACATAAATGCTTCTCTGCACTAGGGGAAATTCTCTCTTTCAGGAGCTTCTGAGTTAGGGACCCAAGAATTTCAAAATAAAAAAAAAAATAGAAGGAAGATGGAGATATAAACTTCAGTTCCGATGCTGCGGGTAGTGGTTGAACAAATGCAATCTCCTTTTCTGACACTCAGCAGAAAGAAAGGGAGAACGGAGCAGGAAGAAAGGAAGATCTGATTTCATGGGTTTCATCTTAATGAGCCCAGTATCACCCCTGCCTTTTACAGCAAGAAAATGCTCTGTAGGCACCCGAATGCCTGCATATGGATTTGTGCATACGTGTGATACAGCGAAGGACTTTGGGGTAGAGCCGCATTGTCTAAGCACAGCTCCCCGCTTGGGCATGTAAATTAATCCTTGTGGGCGCTGGGATTTGCACTTCACACTCTCAGCGAAATGTTATACATTTGTGTTCTGCGTGAGAGGGAGAGAAGGCAGCGTGTTGCCTGGCAGTTCGGGGTGACCTGGCGTTATTTCGGTCCTGGCAACCTCCCGACCCGCTCACATATTTTTTTTATTCCTCATTACATCCTGCGCAAATTCCTTCTGGTCTGAGAGTTTCCATTCTTGATCTCTGTCCAAAGGTGAGCGTTCGCTGTTGGAAGTTTTTTTTTCTAAATTGATTTAACTATATTCAAAAGTTACTCTTTGCTGAATAAATATACCTTTCCCCCCTGTAAATGTGTTTCCCTGATTTCCTCCTCCGAATGATATAGTAAAACATTTTAGAAAGAATAGCCTGGTTGATACCAAGGGAGCGAAATGAAAGAGAAACAAAGAAAGCAAACAGGATATTTATGGCAACTCTAGAGAGCTCTCTGTATGGAGCTATTAAAAATAGCCCTCGAACGAACAATATTGGCTTTCTGCTCCATCCTCAAATACAGAGAACAACCTTTGAAAGACTCGTACACTGTGTAGGTAACTGTGGATCGGCAGGTGAAAAGAAATAATTCTGAGCACGTTCTTAAGCCATGTAAAAAAGTAGTTTTGACTTGTGCATGCAATGGATAACACACGCTGGTTTGTTTTTCTATGGAGATTAATCATTCGCTATGCATTTCCTTGGAGAAAGCTCACCGTTCTTCAGGGCAAAGAAAAATGTAGCGAAATTAGGCAGCTCCTGTGCCTTTTCCTGCTTCAGATTTTGGGTTACTGTCCTTTCTTTAGAAAAAGTGAGCAAATCGAACAGACCCACAAGAAAGTATTACTGTAGTTTTAATTTTCTGAAAAAATACAAGAGAAAAACCATATAAGATTTACTTAGTCTGCAAGTGCCTCTTAAAAAAAAAATCACAATATTTTCCCCCCTTTAGGCATCGCTAATTTACAGTGAATAGATCTTGCTGCATTAGCAGTTTTCATCTCCAGTAAATGTCTCCAAAAGGGTCCTACACTGACCAAATGTTCATTTTTCTGCCAAAAAACTAAACTGCTGTTTCCCTTTTCGTGCACAAGGGTTTGTCACTGATACAACCTAAGATCTTCCACTGTTGGTCAGAAACAGACTGAAGGAAAGTATTGCCTGAGATACATCTTCCTCAGACAGCTTTGTCCTTTCTGCTCTTTCCTCCAGCAAACATATCAAATACTGCTTTAGAAAGCTGGTTTGAACAAGGAAGCCAGTGTTTCAGCATTCATTCTATTTTTCCAGCTGAATTTAAATTTTTTTTTAAACATAAATGGCTTCATTAACGTCAATTTGCGGATCTGTTAAGATGTAGGTGGTCTGATGCCTTAAATATGACTGTACATTTGTTCCACTCCACCACTCTGAAAAACGCTTCAGCAGGATACGACGGAAGGGATTACCATCCAACTAATTTTTTTTTTTCTTTCTGTTTTCAAAAACAGCTGTGTCACAGATAGCCCTCCCCTCCCTTTGCTCCTCTGACCTCTTATTCTGCAATCCTCTTGGATTCCCTCCTGGGAGGGCAAATATTCCCTCCACCTTCCCCCAGAATTGCATGTTCCTTTAACCTTGGAACAATCTTTAGCCACTAAAAATAGTCTCCGAACTCCAAACTTCACCGACTCTTCTTGCTCCACGACTGCATTTTGACATTCTGTTCTCCTTGGTGGATCACAAGCACTGGTCCTGCCTCCTTTCCAAGGCTGACAAAAGCGCAATGTGTCACCAAAATTTTAAATAGGAATTTCAGTGACCAGACATTTATGGAAAAAAAAAAATGAAAATATACTGAAAGCATTTTTTTTTTTTGCAAGAAATCTCCTTTGAGCATTTCTTTGCTATTTCTTCCCAAGGTAGCTCCCAACCATGCAGTGGCACTTCTGAACATCCTTGTCTCCTTCTCCTCTGTTCACTCCCTGCTCTGCTTCCATGTGGTGTTTTGCAGAGACCCAGTCCTGATCCCCATCACACACCTTTAGGTTCCTCCATCCGAGGACCTGCCAAAGGGTGTCTGTGCAGACTGGGCTTAAGTCTGTGTACATGACAGTCCCATGTCACCGTGCTGCTCTGAGGGTTGTCCCATGGACCACCTGTGAGCATGAGCTTTTGCAGGATTCACAAATTATCCTTTGACCAAGACACACAGGAACAAAAATGTCTATGTGTCTTTCTGGGGAGAAACTGAGTTAATTGTTGCATGGCAACAAGGTGTCTACAAAGACTACGCGCACAGAGATAACCACAGGGAAAAATATACCAGTGCAGGGATGCCCCCCTGGATTTTCCAGATTTGAGGCATGGATAGAAAATGAGTCTACAAGGTGTTCCCTTTGACATCAATGTTATTGTACCCTATGTCACCCCATCCCTGCTTGAAATCACTCACTCCGACCCCGTCGATTGCTTGAATTTGGGAGGGATAGAATGCTTGTATTATTCAAGAGCAGCACAGTGAAAAGGGGAGCGAAGAAAAGCCAATATGAAAACTGAACTGAGTGGAGAGCTCTGACAGGTTGGTGGTCTGGTGTGGTTAAATGTGCTCTTTCTGGGTTTCCTTGCTGCTGGGAGAAAATCCTCGAGGCCAATGGCCCACAGCTCCAAGCGAAACCGTTTGTATCGGCGTCCTGGGTAGCACCATATATCACTTTCATTTGAGAACTGTCCTCACAACCCCTGCTTGTTCCTGATCAATACTTCACTACGAATAAAAGTGAACAGAACGCACAGGGAAGATTTATTAAACCTGCTGATATGTTAAAAGCATTCTGTCAAAGAATTTGAAAAATGCTTCTCATATTTTGCGTTCAGAGACAGAAAATCCCTTTTGAGAAGGGAAAGGTATGTAAAATACATCAGTACCTCAGCGTGGAAATCCAGACCTGGCTCACTCTATACATTACTGATGAATAGGTATTATTGAAAGCTGCATGTGGCTCTTAGCGGGGAGAGCAGCTCCACGTAAGAATGAGAAAGCAATTGTCAGCACTCAAGGAGAAACACTGGTCACATCTTTAAGGGAGTTGAGAGAATGGGAGGCTTTAAGATGGTAAAACACAAGATTAATGGAATTGGAAGAAGCTGTTGACAGAATTTCTTGAGGGGAATGAAATTGGAAAGTGATACTTGTTGGGACGCGGCCCTTGGAAATTTGCAGCAGTCGAAAGCTATATACAGATCTACTCTCTGTAATAAAAGTATGGTCTGAAAAGGAATGAGGATTTGAACCGCATGTCAGAAAGTCACTGCTGGAGTGTGATTCCAAAAAGCACGTTGCAATGTAGCGAATGAATCACAGACCACAGGGTACATAACACATGCTAAATGAATCCAACATGATGCGCTGC
The DNA here is from genome assembly GCA_013400615.1 of Syrrhaptes paradoxus. Taxonomy (NCBI): domain Eukaryota; kingdom Metazoa; phylum Chordata; class Aves; order Pterocliformes; family Pteroclidae; genus Syrrhaptes; species Syrrhaptes paradoxus. Next base: position 30,471 of record VZTO01012500.1, read on the forward strand.
ACTGCAGGGCAATCATCACCTTCAGCATCACCATCAGAAAGCAATAACCAACTTCAACGTGCCACCTTCTTCCAAAGGATTTTGCAAAGGTTAGGCCAGCGTGCAGCACAATTAGGGGATGTCTGCAGAGCAAAGAACAGCACCTCTGGCCAGATCACTTTCCAGTTTGTGCCTTTGGAGTTTACCGGACTAGCATAAAAGACGAGGGGCAGCCTGCATCCCAGATCAGTCCAACGTGCCGCTACTGGGGGAAGACTGGTTTTGCACACAGACGATATTCTGGTTATTTCTTAGCAATGTTTGCAGTGCGAAGGAAAGGAGAATAGCAACGCTAAAACATGAAGCAGATTCGTGGCCTGGAGTTCGAAGGCAGGTCTTTTTTCTTCTGTGCCTGGCAAGAAGGCAGGGAGCTTTATTGGAAGCAGACATAGTTTCCATGCCTTTGTCAACTCCAAATTAGACTGTTCTTCTGGAGAACACCTTTAATCAACTGGAAGCTTGTCAACCCACCTCATGGGTTGAGTTTGTCACTGGAACAATATAGTAACACCAGAGACATGGGAGCTGTGCTCCAGTTGGAGTTCTGACATTTAAAGCTCTAGATGGCTTAAGCAATGTACTTTTTTTTTTTTTTTTAATGTAATTTCTGAATAAAGAGAAATGAGCAAGACTTTCTCCATAAAGAACCTTCAGCTTTGGAAAGAACTGTCCCTACTCTGGATGGAAACACCCTGAGATGTTGACAGGATGTTGGAGCGAACAGACACAATGCTCACACAAAGCCCTTTGGTGAAAGAGTGGTCAAGGGCTTGAGAGATCCTTCCAAGAGCAGATCCCTCTCTCGGGACACTGACGCAATACCTACTTGAAGTTAAGAAGCTCTTTTCTGACTGAAGGGACAGCATTCACCACTGATTGTAGGAGGTCTTCCCTGTGAGGTCTTCCAAATGCCTCGTGGCCATGTTGAACCTACCCAGACCATGAAAGCCAAAACCGTTTCAGACAAAGCCAGTACAGCAGTAGGAAAGACAGCTGGAAACGTACTTTTCACAAATTTCACAACATAAAGTGAGTAAAGTTTGGTCATTTCTTCCACAGCACTATCCTGGAATTGTCAGGGATTATAGCTAGATGCAACATGAAAAGCATTTTGCTGTATTTTGCATATTTTTGTCCTCTTTGAGGAGGAGGTTTATGGAGAACACAGAAAAGATACAAGTGTAAAATAGTAATTTCTCTTACAATGACCTGCTTGGTTTCCTCAACAAAGTGGCATTGGAACACTTCACACTAAATGGCATTTTCTGTCTCTGTGTTGATGTCAAACCCACAAGTATGTCTTTCCTCTCTGTCGTGTTATAATCCAACACCTTAAGAATACGCAGCCAGCTGGATCATTTGGTGGGCAGACTATTCCAGCAAGTCCTTCAGAAAACAGATGTCAGGCATTGGAAAGGCTAGTGAAGACCTCCCCAACAGCACAGTTAGAAGAAGAGGTTGTTTAGAACAAAACAGAACAAAGCAAAGGAGGATTTTTTTTTTCTGTGTGTGTGGTTTGGTTTTGGTTTTCTGTTTTGTTTTTTTTTTTTCTTGGTTTTAAACTTAGAGCTAAAAGAGGGGATGAAGAAGGCAGGGGCTAGAGAAGCATCTGATGATTTGGACAAGTAGGTCTGAATTTTGGAACAGATATTTCATTTGGTGTCTAATTCTCAGTGTAGACTAAAAAAGGTGAAAAGTGCTGTGGAAGAAGCATCTGTATCCTTTGAGGAAGGAGATGTGTTTTCTTGAAGGAGCTCAAGCTTAGTTTTTACGAGGGAAATAACAGGTGAAGGAGTAAAATGGTTAAGAGAAATTCTCGATGGAATATTAGATTTTCAAGTGACTCTTCAGTCTTTCATCACAACTCCTCATCACTAAGACAAAACCAATTAATATCAACCTTTCAAGATCTTTTCTGAGAGAAGGGTGGGCTAACTTCATCAAACTGGAGGTGAGAACCCTCTTCCATCTGCTCTGCCCAGTTGCTAGGGGATGCTGTGGTTCCACACAAGGAAATGTTAATTACACCATCACACTGTATTTTTTCCATACAACCCCCTACTTCATTCGAAGCCTTGGATGGAAAGTACAGCGGGAATGCATCCAGGCTGTGCCTCAGAATGGACTAGTTTTTGCAGGTCTCACCTCTTTTTTCACAGTAGTTGGAAGGGGCATGAACTTGTAGCAATCGGATATTTAAAGGCTTTATAGAATGGGGCCAATTTAAGGTTGCTTGGGTATTCTGGATCCAAGGACTTCCTAATCTGCTCAGAGCTTGACTTTACAACTTAAACATTCCTTAAGTGCTGATTTTAGATGTGCTGCAGAGTTAAAACAAGGCTGGCACTGTAGGAGATTGTAATTTGGTATTGTTTAAAAAGAAACAACAAAGAAAAAGAGCGATTATTTAGGATAATCTACAGGGATTATACGGAACAGTGGAAGTTAGGACTGATGGTCACACCTAGCTGTTACCCAAAGACCTACAATGGAGTATTTATATAAAGTAGATGGGACATTCAGAGGGGGAAAAGACATCGGGATCTGGCTCTGTAAGATTTACGGGAGCAATTAATCAATCACCTCGACACTCTCAGCGAGCTGGGCTTGCACCAGCATTGCCTGCCAGGTTCAGCCAAACAAGTATTTGATCTGAATACGCTGCAGCAAAACCCAACATTTGTGTGTGATTACCCAAATTACAAAGCCATTTTGTAATATGCCCATAACGAATTAAACGAAAAAATATGTACAATAATGAGGTCTTTATTTCCCAACTTCTATTTTCTATAGCAAATGAATAAATTGAACGATTCGGGCACCAAAAACCTCCAGTCCACCTTGCCCTAAACAAACTCCAGAGTGATTGCAGAAATGAAGAGGTAATTAACTGGGAGTTAGCTCAACCAGCTGCTCTCTGTATTACTGAGGCAGACTAAGCCTTTGGCAACTTGGTTTGGTAACACCCCTCAGCAATTTTCAGCATGTCTTTTCTCAGAGTCTTTAACGTCGCCAAAACCCCAGGAATCCACAGGTTTTTAAATGATCAAATCCACAATTTCGCCTGCCTGTCATGTTCATGCTGCAGGCTTAGCGGATCCCTTCGAGGAAGGTTTGCAGCACGTCTTCTGGATTTGATTAGAAGAAAATCTGTACTTCATCTTAACTCCTCCACTTTTTCTGCCCTAGACCTGAGGAATGCAATATTGGCTTCTCCCTCAGCAACTCCCACGTTCGTAGCAAACATTATTGAGCTGAGTTTCTATCTAGAGTGCACTATTTAAAAATGTTCTTATTCCCACCTGAACATCATGGCATCTGGGACAGTAAAAATTTGTATGAATTCATATATATAACTGTTAATTATGTATATCCTTCATAATTTACCTGAAGCTTGGGAACCAATCAGGCTCAAAACTGCACTGTCTTCTAGGCTGCATTTATCAAATTAATTTTGCACAATGAATAAAGAAGCACTGATGGTGAACTCCCTCTCTCTACTCATAAACATAAAATATAGGTGATTAAGTAAAAAAAGCTTTACTCATTTAATTTTATTTCTAGTGATTACCCAAGAGTTTTCCAATTTGTTTAGACATGCAACACGACAGAATCCGCTCACTTTTTATTTCTGGCACACATACATCGTAATAAAATAAATACGAAGCAAATTGATCTGGGACTCAAAATCAATAGCCTACGGCAAGTTAGTCTCTCCTTTTTGATTTTTTTGTTTTTAGTGTAATGCATGCAGCCTGCTTAGCAATGAACAGCAATGTTCCAACAACCATTAGCATGAAGCTTTCAACTAATGTTAAATCTCCTCTCAGCAGGTCAAAGGAATGATTTTTCTTGATTTCTGTGGCAATATATTTTGGTGGACATTGTGTCGTCCTCCATCCTAATATTTTTACCTATTATGCCATTGATCTTAATTAAACTTCCATAATCAATCCCCGTATCACCACTCATGTAAATCACATCTTCTGCGCACAGAGAGCACGGGTGAGAAAATTTCCCACACAAAAGTTGCAGACACGTTGCTTGGGAAGGATTTCTTTGCTGTCTGCTGATAATAGCCACTGGAAGTGAGCGGAAGGGGATGAGAGGTGATATTAGCAAAATGCAAACAGATAAGGGAAGAAAAATGGGATATGGTTATCATTCCTGGCAGGGATTCAGCGTTCTGTGCTGGATGAGATGGTTCAGATTCCAGGAAAACTACTGCATAGGGCTAGATTGCCCTGAAAAAACAGACTCGGTGTCTTTGATTTCAGTTTGCAGCATATCCAAAATATCAACTACTTTTTCTTGCTTCAGGTGAACTATCCAACGGGGGGTCCTGAAATCGATCGAGGCTTTGGTAGCTCACTCCTCAAATTATCATTATGAGACTATGGGCATGGAAAAACAGACCTGCACACATCTGCAACTGAATTGAGACTGAAAATTACTTTCGTTCGATTATTCAGCTATTTTCGTGCACCTAATTCATCTTGCTTAATGCTTACGAAACCTATTCATGGATCAAGAATTGACCACTAGAAATGGTGCTAATGCAGAGCAGGAAAAGGTGACCCCCAAGGAGTTTTCTATGAAAAGAAGGGGTAGACACACCCATTTCTTCTTCCTCTAAACTTGAAAGAGGCTTAAGCTGTGCTGGCTTTCAACAAAGAAGTACTGTTCACAGTGATGTACTGATCAGCACTTCTTTTAGAAGAATTAAAAATGGTATAATTGCTTTAGAAATTAGCTAATTACTGTTTATTTATGAATATCGCATCAGGAGTCAGGTTAATTTGATGGTGAATGTTCAGGTTAAGCTCCAATTCCCAATTGCACCAACGACAAAGCTAATTTCTTCAATGCAACCACAATTTCATTCCTGTGCAGCTTGATTTTTTGATATCAATTAGCCAGTAAAGTCTTTTGCATAAATCTCAGTTTGCTTTTTGGTACAGATGCCACATAAAGTGGGATCTCAGGTTTGTCTGCAAAAATGAAAGTGAAACTCTGCTGAGTCCACATGATTTCCTACAATTTTTATTTTTTTCCAGATCTAGTCTCCAGCAAGCCCAGGACAGTTAGTTGGAAACTCAGAAACCATTCTGATGAAACCTGGTTGACTCTTCAGTTTCAAAAAAAGCCCAGATCAGGGCAATTTTAACCTGGTTTCCAGTTTCATAGGTACAGCTGGTCGAAATTTTTCAAATCAAACAAATCATGAACCCTTGGCTTTTCTCCAAACATTCATACTTTTCAATGCAAAAAAAAAAAAAAAATTTTCTACCTCACTACTTTCTTTGGGAAAAATTTTAAAAAAATATTCAAGATCAAAAGGGAAAAAAATAAGAGAGTTCTCAGTGGCCTACAAATAGATCTTTTTTTTGTTGCTAGGCATTTTTTTGGTTTTGTTTGGACAGCTACAGCAGGGGTTTCGACAGGTTACCCCAGGTTGTCGTGTGCTTTAAATTTCCTTCCATTCATAGCTGAAACACTTTGGGGTTGACTTTCTAATGACAAAGCCAAAAATATTCTACTTCTGGTCATCATCTCCCAGGTTCTCTGGGGCAATAAAAAATTATTTATCGCAAAACCAAACAGACTGAAAAACGTTATCACGCTTGTAAATGTCCCAGTAAATCTTTAAACCCTGCTTTTCACCCTCTGCTTTTAAGCAAAGTTTTTCCAAGTATCAGTCAGGAAGGTCACAGCATATCATCGTACATAGCTTAGGCAAAGATTAGCTTCCATTTCTTGAAGAGTTCATTTTAGATTAGGTAACAGATGCTGTTGAAAATCCAAAAGGTGCAATAAATCCCCCAGTCCAACCCTGAGAGAAAATAAGTTGAGTGACCGCAGACGGTGGAGTGAAAGGTCCCAGTGTTGCAGAGATCCCTGACTCCAGCCTCACGGTGACTGCAAATCATCAGGAGCAACCTCTCCTCCCATGAAACTATTCCTCCTCCTTCTACCAAGACTGCAACCTGCACATTTTATGGGCGAGAGCATGGACCCCCCAACATGGGACTCAATCTGTCCTTCAGGGTCCAGTTGGAATATTTTTCAATTAATGGGTACTTCGTAGATGGTTGACACCTCGGCAAGAATGTTCTCTTGAGCTGCTTTTAGCCAGAGACACACAGCTTAAGCTTTTCAACAGCTGCTTTATCTCTGCTTCTCACCCCTACCCCCACCCCAATTTCAGCTTAAGATGAGCCTCCACCCCCGAAGCCCACAATATCTCACTCCAAAGTCCTGTCAGAGCCACAACCAAGGCCATAAATTTCCCAGCTGGGTCACAATACTCCCTATTCATTTACTGCAACATTATAAATGTGTCCAGGCTCCGAGTGAAACCTAATCCCGACATTCCCTGCATGGCCACTCCTGCAACTGATGGCAGGGTCATCTGGAATTACCATTGCCTTATCTGATTGGAAACTCATCACCTGTGTTTCAACACCCAGGGCTTGGTAATGCCTTGTAAAATCGAGCCCTTTGCTATTTGAGATCTGCTGCTTTGGGACAGAGCAGGCACTGGCCGTTCGGAGCTACACGGGTGGTTGGTCCTGCCTGGCCAGGGAGCAGCAGGGATGAGCCAGCCCAAGAGTGATGCTCTCAAACACATCCAAGGATGGTTCATCCAAGGATAGGAAATGTCACCCCAAGACAAAGAACGGTTGCACTTTCAAGCTTGGCAAAGCCAGAGCTCTTGAGGAAGGGGGCAATGTGTAGCTGTTGTGAAACAGCATCATTTCACTGAGGCTAATAATTTACGTTCTATTTTAGTTTATATCAGACTCTCACCGTGTCATATCTGAACATCTTCTGGTAGTGGTTAGATGACATCACACAACATATGTCTTTCCTTGCTCTCACCCCATCTTTGAGGGAAATTGAATACAAAGTGCAAGGGTTTTTTTTGGTTTGTCAGGAGAAAGGCTCAGATATTATTTTTTAGGGTTTTACTTCCATTTCATCCAGGGAAAATGAAAAGCCATCAGAAATCACACCTCAGAATTCATGGTCTGAGTACAAAGACCTTCAGGGCAGCCACGTTTTGAACTGTTTGACTTAAACCCACAGTTAAACACTTTAAATGCTTTGAACACCGCCCGAGGCCCTGTGCAGGTGCAGAAATTAACTCCAGGTAACAGCAGATTGAGCTGCAACCTTTCCATCCTCCGGTTCAATCCTATCTGTGTTACTTCCATTCCTCGATATGAAACAGCAAGTGCCTCCAAGCTATATGCTAAAAAAACACAACCCAGGAAAAGCTCAGACCAAAAAGCTTCACTTCCAGCCAACATTCCTTCCCCCGTGCCAGCCATTCATTCCTGCAATATTTAGTGGATTGCAAAGAGATTTTGGATTTCCTGTCAGGTTTCTGTCCTTCGGGGAGTTAATTATGACTTGGGACTCGAGGAATGGTCTCTGCTGCGGTGCCACACTCATGTGTGTGCTGCTTGCTCTGATTTATCATTGTGCCTCTGCTTCTCTAAAGGGTCCTGTTCAAGTCTCCGAAGAAAAGCAGCAAATTCAGCGAGCTTGAGTGATTGATTGGGAGACAGGAGGGGACGAGAGGCTTGATAACTTGGTCTGGACTGGCGGATGCTTCTTACACAGTTAGAGGGAAAAAAAAGGAGGAGAGAATGCAAAACCCAAAGATTTTTAGTGCCCTTTAGTGCCTCCACCTCATAGCCAGCTCCCACTTCATAATTCAATGTACTTGGCTGGCAAGTCCCTGCCCGCTGAGCACGGAGAAGGCAGGAGGAGGCTTCAGCCACCACCAGCCTTGGGGACCCAGGTCAGCCCCAGGCGCCCAGCATCACCTTGCGTGAGGCATTCAAACCCTTTCTACCCCGCGGGGAGTGCAAGTAGGTGCACTTAAGGCTGTTTTCAATGAATTAGCACAGGTACTCCTGGCATTGACTCCTGAGCTACTTGCCCAAGTATTTACCCAGCTTCTCAGGTGGGTTTTCCAGCCATGCTGAATTCCGTTCTACCCAGTGACTGCCGTGAATACATACACTTAAATCTCTCTGTGAGTTACTTCCCCAGCTGTAAAATAGGGATAGTGTATCTCTACGTTGCGGGGATGAAAGGAAAATAAATACACTAAAGCTTCTAAGCAGCTTAGGTATTAAGAAAATGAGATACATCTGTGTCTAAAATTTATAGATAGACCATTTGGATAAAACCTGATTAGATTTAGCCCCTAGTAAAGTATTGCAATTTCTGTCAGTTCAAGAATGTAACTTCTGTCCCAGTGAAGCAAAAATCCCTGCCAGTTCCTAGGCTTAGGCTATGTCAGCTCCTGGGGAAATATCTGAATGAAGCAGCTGATGCAGGGAGCCTCACGCATTTGTTTTCCACCCTTGCTCATGCCCATCCTCAGCCGCAGGAGCGATTTCCCGTGTACCGGGGTGGCAGCTCGCCGTGGGTCTGGGCATTGCAGGTGCCTTCGAGCAACAGATCCTGGCTGTGGGTCAGGCCTGGATTCACTGCAGCATTCCTGTCTCATTTCCCAGTTTATACTGGAGAGGTGCTTTGTGGGGTATGACTGTGGCTTTTGAGATCTGGTACAAAAAAGAAAAAAAAAAAAAGCCAGAAAACTGTATTTACTGCAGCCACAGAAAATGTGGCATTTAACAGAGGCTGTCTAATAACAGGATTGTTCCAGCACCTAGAGGGGACCTGATAGGGTCAGCTTTTCAGATAAAACTTATTGTCGAGGTAATCTTTCTGAAAATATTTGTAACAGAAATGACCCATTCCCAATGTTAGATTTTTCCTGGGTTTAGTGCAGAATTGGCCAAACTCATGCCCCAGATGAAATCAACACCCATCAGCCAGGATGCTGATGAACCTTCCCATCTCCCTCTTTTACTGGTGCAGGTCCACCACAGTACCCATGTCAGGATTATGGGCTGTTTAATTGCCTTGTGACAATCCGCTGGGGTGGTCAGTCTGCGAAACCCCCACAGAAGACATCAGCCTGGTACATAACGAATCTGCAGCTGGGGAGGTATTTTCTGCGAAACACGGCAGTTCGACTGAAGGCATTGGCCGTCTCCAGCATGCTGCAGTTTCCTTAGGCAAAATCATTTTTACTAGCACTTCCTAAAGCAATTCTGTCATCTAAAGGCTTTGACCTAAGAGAAAAGTTTATTTTTAATATTATTTTCAGACCATTAACAAAAGAACCATCATCTGTTTGGGGAAAGCAAGGTGCAATAAAACGAGAAACTCAGCCCGGGCCACGGAGAGACTCATTGTCAACACTGAGATTAAACTTCCAAAGTCAAAGATCACCTCTTTTTTCCATTTTTTTTCCATGTAAAAAATATAGAAATAAACTTTAGCTGGAAGCGGGTTTGTGAGCAGAGTCTGTACCTTTTCTTAGACAAGTTGCGTGAGTCCTTGGATTGTTGCAACTACAGCGAAAGGACTCTGGAGAGCTCGACTTTGACAGCAAGAGTGGAAGGTTCGAGTGGTCTGTGAGTAATCAACCTCAACTCCAAAAATAATACAGTTTACAGGATTAGTCCCTAATTGTTTTACCCTCAGACAAAAGCCAAAAGAATGCCGCTGTCTCAGCCACAGTCTCAGACCAATTCATTAACATTATTAAGTTAAACTTGATTTTTTTTGCCCAGAAATTAGCTTGAAATTCCTTGCTTAAGACCAGAGATCTGGACTGTCTGATGGATGCTTTTTCCACCTATATCAGCCGGATTGATAAGAATATATCGGCTCTTGCTAAAACCTCATCTTCCTTTTGTCTTTCTCCCATCACAGCGACAATAAAACTCTGAAAGTTGGCGTGGCACAAAATAAACTCATAATCCTGCTTGGCTCTGCTTGAGAAGGTGTTTGAGCGAGCACAAGAAGGGTCTGCTGCTCTTCCAGGAGGTCACCAGGAGGTGTGTGGCTACCTGCAGAAAATGCCATTTCGTGTAAAGCTTCACAAGTAGAGAGGTTTTGTCATTTTTTTTCACTTTCCTGCCCTGTACCTCACCCATAGCAATGCCAGACATGGATCTCCGCCTGCCACTGTCCTCAGGAGCATCACGTGCAGCTCTGTCGCTGTGTTACCTGTCTTTGGACACATTTCATTTTTCTTTAGGAGAGCAGGGAAAGCCTTTCCCTGGAGAGGTCCAAAGGACTCGTGTTGGGTTTTCTCAGCACCAAAGGCTTCACCGAACTCCCACAGCGTTGAACACACCGTAATGAAGGAATTTTTAGAAGCGCTACATCTAAAATTGGAGCAGGTGCTCTCAATAAAGAAAATTCTTAACCCTGCTCATATTTATTTCAGTTCCTCTCCGTCTGGGCATAAAGCCACCATTTCATTTTCAAGCTTTCCTGGCTTGCTGGAAAGGGTGAAGGATAACCTTTTTTTTCCCTTTTTTTTTTTTTTTTTTTTTTTTCCACAAGNAGAAAATGTGGAAACAGATTTTAACATCAGTCCTGGAAGAAAGTTAGATGATTTGCCAGCAATACTTCTGAAATGAACTGCTGGGCCACCTAATTAAACAAACTCTTCCAACATTTTTTAAGCTCCTCTCTCCCAGAGTGCACGAAAGATTGATTTTGTCCCTTCAGAGGTTGGTATGAAGAAGGGAACTCCAACTGATCCTGGTTGTGTCCCAGATATGGATTTATTTCAGAGACGAATGCCACCTGCAAAATGACCCCTGGATCCAGACACGGCATGTTTGAGCAAATCCAGAAGTGGAGTTGGAGCTGCTGGTGATGGAGAGAGCTTTTGCAGTTGGGTTATACTGGGGAACACCTATTTAAATTTGACCAATTATTTTTTGTGTTTAAGTACGAGAGGTACCCAGAGTCATGTGTCTAGGACTAAAAGTAGTTCCTTGTCTTCTACCTTTTCATAAAGAAGAAATTTTGCAGAAAAAAAAGGAAAAAAAATCCAAATCACCAGCACGCAGTGTACAAGTCCGTGGAGCCATATTCACATTTTCATAATTCATATGAGCTGCCATCTCTGCTAAACTGCTTTGGGCCACTGGACAAGTGTGGGGTGAAAAAGGAAGGGAAAAATAAAATAAATTTAAAAAAAAAAATGGGCTGCCAAGGGAGAGGGAGACAAACAGGCCATTCATAAAGGCATCACTGCAGTGCTTTATGGCATGTCACGCTCGCGGAGGGGAATCGCTGGGAACGCTGGAAGGAGGCTCCGTGTTAACCACGGCACAGGTCTTGAACTCTCCTGCTGTTTAAAAATAGATGCGCTGGGTGGGCATCGAAGAGGAAAGTTTTGCTTTTCCCACTTTGCTGAAGTGCCCAGGGCATGTTTGGAGTCAATCATGCTGCTGGTTTTATTATTTCTAACTCATTAGAGAGGCAAAAAGAAGTTAAGGGTAAAAATAAAGTTATTTTTATTGATTTGAGGCACTGTGTATGAACACTGAACTTTCCTAGTGTAGCTTTTCTTACAGTTTCCACAGTCACCAGGTTGGGGGATTTGAAGGAAAATATTTCTTGCTTGAAATTATTATTTGAAAGATTTTACAGAAATCTTTCTTTTCTCCCCCGGAATAGATGGGCAAGTTACCAAAGCAATAGTATCAGCTGGGAAAGAGATGAATATCATTTTAGTCAAATTATTTAGTAAAAGACACATTGTAAAATCTGCCGAAAGCATTGACCTGTGAATTTATTCACCAGACTCCAATCAGTGGTGGATCAGATGGCAATCAAAATGCTGCAATGCTTTTCTTCTGCCAATGGAGCAACTAAGATTTTTTTTAAACAATTGGTTAGATGCTATTGAAAAATCAGAAACTGCTTATCTGCATACATGAAGCTTACTGCTTGTAGCAAAACTAGCCTGCTGCTTAAAAAAAAAATATACTGAAACAGTTCAATATTGCTTAAGAAATTTAACAGAAGAAAGAATTAAGTACTCCCTCCTGAAAAAAAAGATGATGATGACCTGACACAGTAAGTTTTTTTCAGTAGCAGTATGTGAATTAAATATAAAAAGTCCTGACTTACTAGGAAAATAAAGGGAGCATTAGTTAAGATATAACACGTTGGATAAGAAGTGATTAGTGTAGAATTGTGAAGAAAACATTATACAAAAGAGCAGAAAGAAATTCAAATATTCAGTGAATCTGGGAGATTTTAGTTACAAACATGCCCTTAACAGCATTGAAATACAAGTGAACATTGATAATTTTTTTACCTGTTTTCTTTGATGAGAAATTGATGAAGTACCAGCAAGAGAATCTATTTTATCTTTTCCTTTCATTCACATTTTTTTATCCCCAAATTCAGCCCTAGTAAGACTTCATTAAAGTGATATTTAACTTTATTTCGTGTGAAGATTAGCTCGAGATCAGTCTATGCATAGTATCTGACATAGGAACCACACTTTCAAGGTATCAAATATTCCGGCGTTGCTTTCTCTAGGGAAAAAGAATCAAACCTCCTAAATAGAAAACATATAACTGTTTCAACTACACCAATTTAGGGAAAAAAAACCCAAATAGCTCCCTATAGATCATTCTCAGCATTTGTACACCTGGTTAGGCTTCTTCAACTTCCCCACTGGCTAAAATCTGGGAAATTCTGCCCTTTTTGATAGCAGCCACAATTCTATGATGGAAAAAGATAATACCTCAAATTATTCCCCATACTACTGAAAACCTCAATATACCCTTTGAACCCCCCAACGCCTGAAACCCCATTCCTGCTAAGTGTTACAGAACTTGTCTGATTTCACAGTGGGGGCAGCCTGGTCATCTATTTATAGCGTCGAGATGAACATTTGCTGCCGTACACATGGAAACAATTGGGAATGCAAAGTGGCTCTTGCTGGGTCACAGGCTGACACACATTTGTTAATCCCCGGTTTTGCCTTCACCTGAAATTGGAAAGAAGTGGTGATCGTACTTGAAGCTAAACACCTCCAGCGAGCCTTTCAATTAGAGCTGATAAGACACTTTGGCGTGATTCGGTCAAAGAGTGAAGGCGCTGTAAAAAAAACCTAATTAAGTTTAATTGTTGTGCAATGGTTTAATCAATGTGGTTGGTAATTAAGTGCAAATTATGCACATAATATATTGCAGATGTGGAGGCCTGCTTTTGAAACATAGAGGCTATTATGGGATGTAGGAGAGGTTGTAGGGAGGGGGAGAAATTTGTTGCTAAAGTTGTAGGAGAGACTTTGGTTACCCAGGAGTGAAGTTATGAATTTCTGTGTGTCAAGAACCTTCTTTGTTGTTAGGCTTCAAACCAGCAGAAAATGTAGAAAACTCAAGCCCTAAAATATGGGATGTTGATGAGATTTGTGATGGTCGTTGGTTTCCTCAGAACTTGAGTAACACTGTAAACACAATGAACTCCAGTTGAAAGAGTCATTCCATTCTAACCCACTGTTTTTGTATCTTCCCACATAACTTTCTCAAGAAAATTTCCTTTCTGGCTACAATTTCTCATGTTTAGTCTGAACTTAGGGGTGACTTTTGTTTCTTTCAAAGCTGAAATAAAATGAGATTGGCTACTATAAGGTTTAAGACATGAGGAAGAAAGTTGTTGGAAGGGACTGTCATGCTGTGTGCATGCTGCTGGCTTCATAGAAGTAAATAAATAATATTCAGAAAATATGGGTTATGAATTTTCCTTTTAGAATTCAGCTTGGAAAGAGTAAAAAAACTTTTTTTGCAACGGGGTATGTTGCAGTGAGGGAAGGGTTTTTAGAAGCTCTGAAGATATTTGATTAAAATTAAATTATTTCAGAAACCTGTTTTTGAGTCTACATGAAACATAACGAAGAGAAGCAGAGGACTGTGTGAGCACGCACAGAATCCCTCACGTTGGATCAGTTCCCTCTGTTTTAGTTTCAGCCTTTGTGACTGTGAATGTAACATCATCCATCGTATTGCTAAGGGGAGGACTCTGAGTAGCAGTAGGGTGATAGGATAAAAAGAGAATCCTTATACCAAAAAGGACTGATTTTCAATTTATTTGAAGAAAAATGCAGCTCTCTGTGTTACATTTGATCACCTGAAGTTTGCCGCTGACTACATGTTCACGACTCTTTGAGAAAGGGAATTTCGATAAAACCCATTTTAAAGGTGGGGAAACTGAGGCACGGTTAAAACTGGGTTGATGACCATTTCTCAGGAAGTGTAGGATAGTATCAGCCTGACTCACCAAACTCCTGCCATTTGATTACCTTCAACATTTTTTTTCTTCTTTTACTATTTTCTCTTTTTTACCTGAGCTAAGTCAACCGAGCAGCATATATACATGATACCAATTCCATTCTTAGGCAGACTCATGATTTTAAGGCTTCTTTCAAACTCTATAAGATTTTTTTACCTAGAATATGAGGTGTGAATAAAAAGAGCTGTTAAAACAATTGGGGTCAGAACCTTCCCACTGGATACAAGAACTCCTGTGGACTTTAATGGGATTATTTGCGTGAATAAAAAGAGCAGGGATACCCCATGGCTTCGTCATTTAGTTCCAGCAAATGGAAACCTGGTGTTATATGACCAGAAGAAAATGAAAAAGAGGTGGCTGGAGTGTGGTAGCTCTTAAGTGATTTTTGTAAGCAACTGAAAACCCCTGAATTTCCACAGAAATGCTCTTGTTTACTTACAAAAACCCCAAACCTAACACTTTTCCAAATTTTAACAGCTGTTCTTCAGTTACTTCTGGTTTCTGAAAATTAAAGCATCTTCAGAGGTATTAATATTTTTCTCTCTTTTGGTTTTCAACCACTCCTTCCTTACAGAATCCAGTAACTAAATCATCTTAGCAGAAATAGAAATTTTAGCCAAAAAATGCTCAGTTAGAAAAAAAAAAAAGACCCTTTTTTGTTCCAAAGAAACACTGGAAGGCAGCTCAACTTGCGATAATAATTGTAATATCAGACAAAGGTTCAAGATGAAATGTCCCTGCAGCCCAGCACAGGTAGAGCTGTGCAGACGAAGTCGGTAATGTCCCCCAGCCTGTGTAGGGAAAGGTCAACGGGAAAGGGATCCCCATGCCCTCATCGCTCTCTAGGACAATGAGGTCCATATGTTGCGTGTGCTCCCAAGACCATTGCTCCTGGAAGAAGGTCAGCAATGCAGAATTATGGGGAGGAAAGTGAAAAAGCGAGAAGAGGTTTCCAAAGGCCAAAAAGCAAGGCTTTCATTTTATATTCAATTTATCTTTTCACCTCTGAAAGGGCACAGAGGTTGGAAATTATGACTGAGTTTTTGAAATTTTATTAATGGCAGGCTTTGTGGTTGCTAGGGGAACTTGACCCAACCAGGGGGGAAAAAAAAAAAAAGGCCCAGCGTAGCATTATCAGGATTAATCTGCTGCCTTGAAATCGTTGGATATCTCTCCACTGGCCTCACGAGTCCTTCCTGCCCTGCCTCTATCTCCACGACCACCTTGTTGACACGAGCCTACCGCTTAATCCTTGGGAGGAAACCCAACCCTTGGCCTCGGAGAGATGTCCCCAAGAGAGGGTAACCAGAGTGCAGCCGTACAGGAGGTGAACCCCACCGGAGCCGGCGTTCCAACCTCCAGGCGGTCGCTCCCTTCAGACAATAAAGCAGCGAGCGCAAGCGAGACGCTAATTTAACGGGAGGCTTGATTACACCGCGACAGGGCCCTGCTGCTTGTTTCCAATAGACCCCTTTATAGTATTTAGTATTTATTACACCCCATATTATAAGGCATGGGGATTTGCTTCTGTAGGGCAGGTCGGCTGAGCAATGAAACATAATGTTTCTTTTATTGCTCAATAAACACTGTTCTCTCTTTCACTGCTGCTCCAGCCCAGCTTTTTCAAGCCTGTTAAGCCTCTAACACAATAATCTTACAGCCCAGTAATGGGAGATCGCAGTTTCTAACAATTTTTGGTTCCTTCTGGGACCTCCTAGAGGCAAGATTCATGGATAATTCAGTCTCTGGGACTTTTGTGATCCTTACATGGGGTTTTTTCTTTGAAAGGTTTTGGTCTTCTGGATGAAGAGGTTCAATGGGTTCTCCTCATCCCCCAGAAAGAGAGAAGCAGCCTAGTGTTGGTCTGAAGGACACAGCTGTAGGGCAGCTGGCATTTTGTTTTCCCATCCGTGTATACCCACGTGTGGGTTTGCATCCCATGATTTAACGCGCCCGCTCTGGGCCAGGCAAAGCGCTGACAAGCAACCTACAGACATCTTCCACACTTCTCTGCCAACAAACCTAAATCTTTTCCTGTGACATGCCCACCTCCGAGCTGTTCCCAACCTGGCCTTTTCCTCTGAGCAAACCAGTGTCTGTGGCACATTAATTGATAGTGTTATGAAGTGTTCGGCCGTCCCACCGCAGTCAAGAACAAGATTTTCCAGCGTTGACTTCCCTTCTGCATTAGTTAATGTTTGGAAACTCGGTACATCAACACGCCGGACTCCTGCACCAGCCTCTCATCACCTTGTACAGCTCCAGCCCGTTATCCCTCATGCTGTAACAGGATATGGTGATCACAAATACACCTTCTTGCAATAATATTCTGGAGGGGTAACATTTACAGCAGTGAAATTGAGCCATTTGGTTGTGTAGGACAAACAATTAAGGGCTTAAAAAAACACTACGCAAGCTTTGAGGGCATGACCAAACATTGCAGACAAGGATGATAGTGATTATTAGAAACTTTTACAGGTTGCTTAGCTTAGAATTAGGTTTTTAATTTCAGTTTAATATTTTACACTCAAAGTAATGTTCAGCTTTTATTTTTTCTTTTCGCAGAATCACAGATCTTTGGGTTAGATTGCACAGGGTTTGTGTTTAACATGATTTATTATGAATGGTGACAGCAACATGTGCCACTGGAAACCTTCTTGCAAGCAAGTGGCTCTTTCTCTGAAGTTCTCTTTGAAACTTGATGTTTGGTTTTTCCTTCACAGTGGACCATTCTCATTCTCTCTCTCCGTTTTGATTTTTGTCATATTAAATAATTACTCTTGATCGCTCTTTTTCACCTATTTGTAGATCACTTTAATGTCCCCATAGGTCAATGCCAAGTATGACTACAGTAAAGGGTTTCTCCTTTTTCAGTCCATGCAGTTATCCCAGCAGGAATCTTGCCTATATTATTATGTTTTATGATACTGTTCCCCTCATCTGTTGAGTGGTATGGTCTTTGTTTTAACTAGGTACTGAACATATAATGATGGAATTCTTGTCCCATCTTCAATGAACTTCATGGCAATTTTCATACCTGGCATGATGCTGTCAGCTTGTTCTTTCACTCAAATTATCAGGATGCTGGATTTCTCTTTAAATGCACATACACGCAGACTTATATAAAACTCTACCACTGTGTTTAGCTGTTTAAAATTATTTCTATAGCTTTCTATATTTTAAAAAGTTGTATTTGGGGAAAAAAGTATACAATCTGTGAATCAACACTTGTATGGTTCAGGAAGAAGAGGAAAGACTCAAGTTTCCAGTAACATGTTTTCTGGTTTTTATTTTAAAATTGTTATTTAAAAAAATCATAAATGTTAATTACTGTAGCAGCAGCTTCTCTGTTTCCAAGATTATTTGGTTCTGCGTAGAAAATTTTGTCTTTAGACTGTGCAGGTGTCTTGGCCCTTTGATTACTGAATATTCCAACACCTCTTTAGGGGATGTTTGTTCTCATTGATTCCACTCTGTAACTAGAAATAGTGGTTAGAATCTTTCTGTGGGTCTGATTCAAAACCCACAGAGGTCAGCTGAAAGATGTGCATTGACTTACCCGGGTTTGAGCGAGACGGAAATACCCTTGAGTTCTTCTTTTACTTTATGGGCAGGTGTAACATCTTTAGTCCAAGCCTCCAGCCACTTTTATACATAAATGTGACCTCCTGGACCAGAGAGCAGCAGCATTGCAAACACTCCTGCTCGGAGCTCTTCCCCCTTCAAAGAATCACATATCTGTATTAAACGCTTTGTTGTGTTGGCAAAGGGTTAAAAAATACACATTTTGAAAATAATCCCTTTGAATCATGAGAGAGAGCTCAGATATTTTCTCAATGGACAGTCAGTGGAATTTTCTATAGATCTGGAGTGAAAGAAAAGTCTTCAGAAAGTCGCAGAAGAAAGATCCTTTGAAATGGCCCGACTTCTGTTGTGAGAAGCAGTTTGATAAGCCCACCCATGGTAAAGTTATTAGGAATTCATATCATATGGATCCCATTAACCTCAACGTTTGCTTTTAAAGTAAACTTCTTGGTACATGACTACCACTAAGTCCAAGCACTTCAGGTTTGACGATTGTGTTTTTACAAATGAATCTAGGGTTATTCAATCAATTAGCTGAATTCCCTGTGTAATTGTGCTTTAAACGAATCACCTGGTACTAATGAGGCTGCTTACCCATTAAAAAAAAAAAAAAAAGAAAAACAAATCACTGCCTTTAAGGGAAACACTTTAAAATCTGTGTAAAATATATCATGCTGTAGATAGTTCATCTTTGGCACTTGCTGCCCTGGGATATAACCAAAGCAGGTAGATTTGAAAGATTAGGTAGAAGGATTTGGGTCATATAGGAGTCAAAATATCATTCAAGCTATTTTTAATTAATTATTACAAGACCATCTGAGATCATTATTGAGATCAAGGCCCCATTATTTAGGGGATGCTAAGAGTAAGGTTGTAGGGTATTCTTCATGGGCAGGAAACAGAGCAGTGCCATTGAGACGACAGATAGAAGAGGAGGAAGGAACTGAGAATTGCTGAGGCTGAATGACTCGTGCTGCTTACGCAGAAATTCAGCTTTAGCGCTTGGAAAGGAACCCAGTTATTTTAATCATCTTGTCTGCTACACTCTGTTGCACTTTGGAGGGGTTTAATACGTAAGTTTTTGCCATGAAATAATTTATCACTGCACTATATTATTGCACAATTTAGACATATTATAGGTCTTCTAGAAGCATAAAGAATTCCAGACTAAATGGGCTATTTGTCTGTCCCAGTCAGGCAACACTTAGCTATCAGTGGTTTAGTGAAGGATTTTATCATTAACTTATATTGTGTTTCTAAACGAATTCAGTTGAGCAAAAAAGAAAAAGAGAAAAAAAAAAGCAATTAAGGCCGTGCTGTAAACAGTGGAGTCCTCAGGCTGGAGGCTGCAGCAAATTATACGGAGCATATTTCTCCCAACCACAACTTGATTGAAACAATTTACTGGATGCGTTCGTTGAACGACAGCGGATCTGAATGACTGATGGGGGAGAAACGTCAGAGCTCCTTCCTCCCACCCAGAAAACACTTGATTCTCCTGTTGGGAAAGGGTTGAAGCTTTGTCCTGCTCCTCTTCGTCCTGATGCAAAGTGGTTTTTGCTAGAATGCCCATAGGGGAGTCCCAATCAGATATTAAGCATATCGTTGGAATGATTGCAAGGGCTATTTTTGGTTCATTTGGAGGTCAGTGCCCTTTTGTGAGCAGGCAGTTGTTAGATATTCGCCTGGACAAACACAGAGAGAATTACTCGGCAAATTAAAAGAAGGCTTTTAGAATTTGGCAAATTTTTGTTCTAGTTTAGAGAAAGTTCTGATACATATAGCTGGGATTTCTGGCACGTAAAAAGAGTCAGCTTGAACATCTACCCAACTGTTCTCAGTGAAGTGGAAAAAAATGAGAAACATGCAAGAAGTACCTACTTTTGATCACCAAGGTGTTTTGATCTCATAAATTATGTCTGAAATTAGGCATAGACTGGAAAATGTGCGTGTGTTTTCTCTCTGTCTGGGAGCTTCTGGTCTTGAGAGAAGGAGCACTGTTCCTCTACTGTCATCAAATGCCTTTTTTTCCCCTACCTCTGCTTTCTAACAAGTAGGCTTCTCTTGCCATTTGTCAGAGGTGTCATGTGTATAGGATGGAGAAGTACCACATACCTCCCTTTCTTTCTCCTCTGGGACTTACTTGGTCTAAAACTCAAGCTTAGATCCAAAGAAACCTGAAAATGTTCCAACCTAAGGAGCAGGTTGATCTGCAACCTAATCTCATCCCAACTGTCATAACACCGTGTTAGCCATGCACAGGTAATAAATCGTAATAATGCCAGTTTAATGGACCAGGCTTTGACAGCACCAGGATTAGAAGGGCATACAATAAACAAAGAGTTTCTGAGTGGAAGGGTACAGTAGAGCAGTGAAAAATCACCAAACGATTCAACAAATCTTCTGCTGGTATTTCCATGGGCCTCTGCTGTAGGCGGTGCTGGGGGAGCTCAGCTCCTGATGTCCCTCTTCTCTTCTGCCAGACCCTAAGGCAAGGCATGAGAAGAAGAGGTTTGGTGTAGGAGCCCACCCTGGTGTAACATGAAGCTGAAGAGACAGGATGGGCTGTCTGGATGGGTATGAGAGAAGGCTGGTGAATGATTTTGCCTCAAGCAGAGGTTTCCTCCTCTAGCAGTAGGATCACCCACCAGCAAGGTTGGGAGATCGTGGCTTCATAAGGGGGGAGCACAGTCCATCCAACCAAGACGAACCATTGCCCTAAGCATGCTGCCAGGTTCGATTTAAACAGAGATAATGAATAAGGAAGGAAAACCGGACCAGAAAAATCTGTACATTTGTTAAAGGTTTCAGGATGTCTTGCTGAAAAGGCCTGTGCCCAAATAATTTTCCCTGTAACTCCTACAATTTCTGAGCAAATACATGCATAGGTAGAAAAGCTGTGGAGAAACTTGTTTTTTGCTAGAATGCTTTTGGCACTGAACTGTGCACCTCTTGGATCCTGAAATAGATTTTTAACATTGTTTTCTTAACCCTGTCAAGGGAAAGAGGGTGGATTTTTCAACCTTTGTTAATGATGGACAAGCCTGAAGACTTTTGATAATTTACTTTACAATGGGTAAATAGCCAAAGTAACCCTATCTGAACTAGCCAGGATCATTTGGGCTGAATAAAGAAGCTGAAAGCCTCATGAGAACAGGACTTCTTACAAGATTTCCATTATTTCCTCTCTCCAGTAGGAAAAGCAACACAAAGAGGATATCCTATCTTTCTGTATTTCAGCACCTCTGCTTCTCCTTGGAGTTGGAACCAAGAAGCTGCAAAGTCATGTGAGACTAGAGACTGGAAATCATTTAACTGACCTTTTTGAGAAGATTAAATGTAGGTTTATCTGCATAAGCACGTATTGATAGAGAAATAGCATTTCTTTGATGTGTTTCTTCTGTTAAGTCTATTAATTTCAGTGGTGTTACTTCGTCATTTACGTATTTTGTCAAGAGGTGAATCAGATTCCCCTTCATCCCCTATTCTTTAGTGATATTTTTGCTGGTTGAACTGGGGCTTTCTTAGCAGAGGAGAAATCTTAATTCATCTTGGAGTCACCCAGAAAGGTGAAAGAAGGATCTTAGGTTACAAGTTGAAAGAGTAAGTTGTCAGCTCAGAGGAACTAATCTTAAGCCCTAGTGAGCAAAGTGTGGTTTAGCTTTCAAACACGAACTTTTAGAATTGTTAGAAACATCCCTTTGCTGCAAAACCTTGGATTTCCAAAACAGAAATTAAAACATTACAAGAGTTAAGTTCTGCCTGACCTGACTGCTAATATGGGAACACACCATTTGTCAGAGGTCTGAGCTAAAAGAATACAGAACCTGACATTAATAAGTGTGCACCTCCAGACAACAATGGGACCTTGTGCTTTACATTATGTGTATTCATTAAAAAGAAGGAAAGGAAGAAAAAAAACAAAGGAAAAGAGGGCCATGATCCATGCTGATGCCTGCATTTTTATTATTAGTGGTGGCCCTGTCCCAGGCAGGAACATATCACATGCAGAAATCAAAACTAACATTGGGCAACACATTGGGGCTGGGGACTGAAATCTCCATGTTTGGGTTTGCTCCAGGATGAGCAGAACAGTGTGATCAGGATCTACTCACCCTTCAGTGGCTCCAACAAAACCTGCTCATTGGGCTTTTGCTTATGGTACATGCCATGACCCAAAACTCTCTGAAATTAGTAACTTTCAGTGACCTCCTTGGTCTTTGGGTCTTGCTCTTGAGAACATCTTTGACCTCTAATAAATGTGGTTGTCTCCTCCAGTTCATGCAAGGAGTCACCATCAATGCAATGCTGCAAGAATTTTTAAACTTCTCTGGTTAAGGGTAAATCTCTTTTGTTAGCTGATTCTTCAATTATTTTGTAAAGTTTGGAACTGCTGGAGGCTGAACCCTTGGATTGCTTCAGAATGGATGCAGTCCCATAGCATCTACCTCTTCCTAGGTCCAAACACACATCCAAACCAACGCTTGAACATCTGTGGGCGCTCCATTTTCTTACATACTAACTTCAGTGTGGTGCAGAAAAACCCGAGTTAGCTCCGTGCAGATCCAGACAGACTCCAGCTGGGCTTCTTGGCCCAGTACAGCTCTGCCTCTACCCAGAGACAAGGCTCAGGCCAAATCCCAGTTAGTAAATCCCAAAGGATTGAGACCTTGCAGATGGGTATCTGCCCATCTCCCAGCGGTGCCCTCTCTCATCCATCCAATATTTGAGAACCTGGTGAGTTCATTGCCCATTTTATGAGCTATTGAGTGAACATGTGACTTAACTGTAATTGAGTTTTAACTGCTAGAAAAATATCTCATTTCTATTTGGGTACCGAGTTTATTGGTTTCTCAAATTTTTATCAGGGTTTGTTTTTTTTTTTTGTATGATGACTAAGAAATGGGAGAGAACACTGTGAACTAGAAAGTATAAAAAAGAGGAAATGAAAATTGATGACATTATCTCCTTCTGTAAATAAATATTTATGGCTCCACTAACAGGTTATCCTGCTTCAGCCTTGTACAAACACTGTCTCCAGCAGCGGTAACCTTGATTTAAAGCAATGTGCCCTCAGATGCAAAGTCCTGATTCTCATTGCCTGGAGTGGGGGTCAGCTCAGCTCCTCAGAGCTTTGAGACTCTTTGATGGTTGAAATCCACATCCATGTACTTCCCAGGCAACTGGGAAACTACTTTGTGCAGGTCCATTTACGCAGTATCTCCTGAACGTTTGCAGCATTAGCTTTTGCGACCGCTGTCACTGAAAATTTATCCAAGCTATTAAACGAATCGCTGCAATGTCACTCAAAATCCTCGAGTCCTGTTCCCTCAACATATAACTTTATTTAAGAGATTCTGTCCCTCCAGGCTCTCCCCCTCCTTTCCTTGCGATGTTTCAACCCAAAGTGAAGTGAAGACTGTCCTCCTGTTGACATTCTGACTTGGGTTGCGAAGAAGGATGTTTTTTCGGTGAGAGCTGGAGTTTCCGCAGGCAGCTAGCTGAGCTTGTTTATTCCCCGAGCTTTTCAAAGCCTGCACTGTCCCGTGGCTCCACGTCACGAGGGCAGCTTTAGTGCCTGACAAAAGTGGAGAGGAAAACCCCCTCGAGCACTGGATGTTACAACCTTCTGCAGAAGAGTGGCCAACCACCTCAGCCTCCCAACGCTCGCCTGCCAGACCACGCAGCGCTGAGATGCGAAAATATGTTCTTTCCTGGCAGCGCTCGAGAACGGCCAATTTAGTGGGAGAAGGAAGTTGGCAGAGCTCTGTCCGTAGAAGACTTTGAAATATTCTGATTTTTATCAGAAATGACAACAACAAAAAGAGCGCAAGCCAAGCGCGCTCCAAAAAGCTACGCTTGTCTGCTGCCCCCCTCTCCTCTCACCAACGTCACGGAGAGAATTTCCTTCAGTTTTCTCAGGGAGACAAGCGAGACTCTGTACAGAAGAGTTTGACTCAATTACTGCGAACGTCTTGGGTCCTTATGTTTCTAAGGGACAATTTGTGTTTTGAGTAAATTATTGACAAAGCAAAAGTGTGACTCTTCTGAGGTCGTTTAAGTGCATGAGGCTACATTCTTTCTCGCAGAGCTGGTGAAAGTAAACAACATTATTATAGATTTTGGTCATGCCCTGGCATCGGTAAGTATAGTTTCTGTGTTTGCCATATGCTCGCATTGAACTGGAACAGCAATGCGTACACAGGGAAATTGTTTAAAGAGCCAGTTCAGCTTCAGTACTCGCTGTCAAAATTATGATGTACACGATTCATTCTGCTAACCACAAAAGAGTTTTTGTTTGTCGAGTGAAATAATGTGTAATTTGGTATATCATTTAGGAAAGCTTTTTTTTTNCCACCGCAGGCCTGGAGACTGCAGCATGGGATTAGTGGATAGTATCCTGCAGCTCCCCGGGACGACAGCGGCTCGACGTGAGATAGGAGACAGAGGAGGCACAAGCCAAGACTTTAAACTGTGATTGCAGAAGGCGGCTTGCTGAGCCAAATAAAGAGAAGAGGGAAAATTGACACCCCACAAGACACGGACAATTGTTGCCACCGGCTGGGAGGCCTTAAATTACAAACCCATTTTGTATATCCAAAAGCTTACACTTTTCTATTTATATATCCCACTTCTTCTGTGCACCAAAAGTTGGATTTGGCAAATGCAGCTATTCCCTGCAGGCGTATGGGTGAGGTTTTCTGGAGAGAAAATAAACTTGATTGTTGAAAACCTGTGTTTGCAATTACTCTGAGTTTCAATATTCTGAGGTCAAAACGGATCCTTTAAAAAAAATCATAATGCTTTGAAACAGATTCATTTTCTTTCTGAAATGGTTATTGGATTAAAATGAAATATTGAAACATTTTTGGGAAGCAAGTCATAGCAAAACCTTTCAATGGACTTTATGAAAATATGGAAAGAAAGAAAGTATACAAAGTCAAGAACTCGGAGCAAAGTTTTTTTGGGTTAAAGAAGACCATTTCTGTTAAAAATCATCATAGTTCTTAAAATGACAACCAGCTACATTAATCAGCTCAGCTGCACTGAACAGGCCAAACCAGGTTTTCAATACATCTTTTGGGAGATTATTCTATGGTCTGAGAGATCTGTGCTTGGCAAAAGAACAGGTATAAATAGTAAGAAATGTTTTCTTTAGGGACTTTGGTACACTGTATGAGAATCTTAGTTCATAAATATTGTCACAGAAACCTGTGTGACTGTCTTTGGACAAAAAGCCAGGTTTTGCAGGGTGTTTAATGTCCCTTAATTTCCTTAGGAGTGTGGAACACAGGCTGGCATTTAAAAATATATGAAAGGTCCCAGCCAGGACTGAGCCAAGGAGGTCTCAGAAGCTGGGAATAATCCTTAAATTCTAAAGCAATCACTCAAGGGGACAAATTATTTTTAATCATTTATTTGCCATTTCTAGTTCAATGACATCTCCAGAGCATGTCAGCACAGCTTCCACCTTGGACAACCAGCTCAAGGTGACTTTTCATCTTTCCAGTGATGGAGAAAGAGTACGAAATCAGAACTTCAGTAGCAGGAATAAAAAAAAAAATAAAAAAAGGATCCAGAAAAAAAAAAACCTCATAAGTAATTATTTAGGTCCCAGTGCAAACGAGGTTCAATAGGACTGAGAGCCGGAGCCTTTCTCCTCCACCTCGGACTAGAGCTACATCTGGCATTTCACCCTCGTAAGAAAACAGTGAGGGGCTTGTTCCAAGGAAGGTGCAAGGAGGGTAGCGAGAGCCCGCTCTGCATGCTCCTTGCCTTGAAATATTCCTTCACTGCATGCCCACTTGAAGGCCCCTTTATGCTGAGGAAACTTAGTGTAAATAGGAATCAGGCTCCAAGAGCCTGGAAAGCAATAGCACGAGAGTTCAAACCTTCGCAGTCCAAACCCTCGCAGATCAGAGCAGCCCTAAACCTCCACCCAGATTGCACCTCACCCTACAAAGCTGCCATGTGTTCGTTAGGTCTGGCTGATGAGCTCTGCTAATTACCTTATGCTGGTGGCTGCTACGTTATGGATAGCGAGAACACCCAGGGCATGGGTTTGGAGGAGAGGAGGGGCCGTCTCTTAGTCTCTTCAATTTCTTGAAAAGAAAAACCTCCTTTTTTTCCTTTTTTTCTTTTTTTTTTTTTACCTTAAAGTGTTACTTGTAAACGGAGACCAGAATTTAATTTCAGATAGTGTTACTCCACCTTGTGCAAGTGATTTCTCTTGACACTGCACTGCCTACCCCTGCACAAAAAGCCCTTTATGACTTACACGCCAAAGAGCCTGAAGTATTTTTTGCCTCTCCGAAAATGACATTTCATTCCCCCCCCCTCCTTTTTTTTTTTTTTTTTTTTTNTTTTTTATCACCTGAACACTGGTCTTAAAACCACAGCACGCAAAGGCCCCATGTGAAGTAGGGAAAGGCATTCAGCATCTGCTTATATCCCCAAACTGAAGCACCAGTGTGCCTAAAAAAGCTTGTATTTAAAGGCATTGCAGCTGCATCAGCTCATATTTCATCCAGCCACCAATTTCCTTTTCCCCCTGACAAACAGGCCTCAGAAAGAACCCAGGCCAGAAATTCTCCACGTTAGCGAAACATTTCCTCTTTCCCGTTCTCCCTTCCATTAACATTATTACGCCGCTCCTGGGAAAAGATGACTTTTCCAATCCAGGCAGCATATTTCTCTCTTTTCTTTCCTTTCTCTCCATTTTCTCCTTCTCTGGGTTAGCGGTAAGGAAAGAACTGGGGTGGAGGTAATGTGGGGAGAAGGAATATGGGGGCGAAAGGAAATCCAGTATTTCTTCAGGAAGGTGAACTTAAAAATCTGCCTCCCCTTTTTGCATGTGAATACGGAAGGATAGCAACCCATCCCGCTGGGTGTGGGATACAAAGAAGGAGAAAAACCCACAATCTTGGTGACAGCATCCATCAAGGGTCAGGTGCTCCCTCTGGGATCAAGAGAAGCTTTAAAACCCATTTAGGTGAGCCAAGGGTTAAACCCATCGCAGCCAAATCTACCTACAGCTAGCTCATAACTCAACATTTGCAGCCCTGAGGATATTATGGCTTTTTCTAGACGTCCAGCAGCCTTCAAAATTTGTGTGATGCCTGTTGTACACGTCCCACCTCAACTGGAGGTCTCCATCCTCCCACCTTGCTGGAGGTGCCCTATGGCAGCGTTAACTCCCGTGTCTTCGCTGCCTGACATATATCACGACTGTAGCAAATAACCTCAACCTACACAAGACCAAAACCAGGTCTGACACAAAAAATGAGCGATCATGCTGGGTATCAGGAGAGTTGTGCTCATATCAAGTCTGATTTTACCATGTGCGTGTTCGCTTTGCCCTGCTTTTTATTTTTCTTCTCCTTCAAGAACGGGAAGGCAAAGTCCCAGGGGACAGAAAACATCTCACCGAAATGAGCGGCAAAGGACAGCCAGGTCATAATTCCTTGCCGCAGAGCAAGCATGTCGTGACTGAACCATAAACTTTCCATTACGCCTGTAAAAAAGGTGAACAGCAGCATCTGCTCACTCCAAATACCCTCCGGAACTATTTTAAAGTTACTTTTCCTAATTCTAAGGGAACTAATTCTTGAGGCTGCTCTTATAAGTTCTAACGGGGAATTGCTTCTTTATCATTTTGCCTAAAAATCCTAAAATATTTTGGATTCGTCATGTTTGGATTTTTTACCAGGCAGCAGGTAACTTCTCTGAAAAAGTGAATTATAAAGGGAGGAATTTTCCAGAAAAAAAAAATAGGCTTGACAGAAAATTTCCTGCAGGTACTAGTGGCTTAATCATGTACTAGTGGCCAAATCAGGTATTTTTGATCAATTAGATTGCTTTAGCAACTCTTGGCAACAAGTACAAAACATGACTGCGGAAATGGGTGAAAAATCAGATTTTAGAAAAGCCCAGGAACGGCTCATTTCAAGAGATCAGCCAAGCAGATTTTCTTTGTGTTGCTCTTTGACTTGGTAATTTTGTTCTAAAAAAAAAATCCTTTGCCATTTTCAGTGAGAAAGGCAAGAATCACCTTGAGCAGACCCTTGAACATTTTCCTCCAGGATCGTCAGAAAAGGGGCAGTTTCTCTAACTGCTCTTTGTTCCCCCTCTTTTTTTTTCCTTTTTTTTTTTCTTTTTTGTTTTCTTACTTGCTTTTCTGTTTTTGCTTTTCACTCTGAGTTGGGAGCTTTGTTCAGACAGACCTTCCCTTGTGAATGGTTTCAGTTTCAACAAATTGCCATTCTGTGACACCCCGCCAAATAAGTACCTTGGAAAATTCCCAACCACCTCTCGTCTGTACACTGGAGCACATTTCATTTCCAAATCCTTGGCTAGCGATGGACCAAACCATCCGTGGGCGTAGCTCCCTTGACTCCAGGGCATCCCCTCTGCAAGGGAGCTTGGCCCCGCGGTACGGGGAGGCAATGTGTACCAGCGGAGTGCAGGCACCTCGGAGGTGAGATACAGACTCAGTTTAAAGCTTTGGAGGATGTTATTTAGCAATTTTTGACGGGTAATGCTATTGTGTCTGGTTTTGATTTAGAGCTAGCTGCAATGCCACATGTAAAAAAAAAAATTAAAATTATTCCTATTTTGCAGGGCTTGAAAAGATTCTCTATTTTTTGAAGGTTAAATGGAGGTAATCCTCTAAACTTTATCATCTTCAAGTAGAAAATCCCATTATATTTAAGAGACTGAAAAATTACGAAGCCACTAATTTTCAAAAATAAAAATTATTGATAATGGTGATTTTTTGTAAAAAAATGTTATTTTCCAGAAAGGAGTGGTTTTCAATGATTACATGCTTATAGTAAAAAAGATAAGATGAGCTTATATATTTTTTTCACTAGATGAAAAAACAAATCTACAGTTAAAGTGCAGAAGATACATAAAGAGAAGGAAAACATTAGGTGCAGAGGGACTTGATTAGACAACCTGAGTTAATTCTTTATTTGCACATTGTGCACCTCTTGATGCCTGACTCTACTCAGATCCCCTGAACACGATCCTTGACGTGATTTTTTTTCTCTTTAAATTTACACTGGAACAGCTTACACAAAAATTTTGAACCATGTTTTGACTGTTGTTATTTTTTTTTTTTTTTGGTCTTACCTCACATGGTTTCTATGGCTTATAAGAATAATAAAAATAACAAACCCAATGGTAAATCTATGCCTAGAGAAGCTTTACTTCAGCAGTCCACCAATGTCAAAATACCATTTTTAGCAGTCCTCATTCCCTGTCACGGGAGTAAAGATTTTTGTTTCATGCCTTTCTGGTTAGAGATGTCTTGTTCGAGAATTTTATTTCATGCATGTCATGGAACAAGTATGTTTTTTATGACATTTATGAATGTGACCAGTCTGGGAACATGCTGTCTGTCTGGTCGGGGTTTCAGACAAAATTTAAGTCATTGTAACTAGAGTTTCCAATTTTGGTGATAGCTGATACATCAGCTGGGGTCAATAAATTGGCAAAGTCATCTTTTCGTGTATGAAAAGGTAACTTGTCCTCTGCCTTCTGAGAATTGTCAAGGCAAGGTTTTGATTATCTGAGATCAGAAAGGCTCCTTTACCTTCCTCTGCCTTTCCTTCTCATTAAGACTTCAGCTAGTCCCATAAAATTTATTTTAACAATTGTAGTATTAAAGAAAAAAAAAAAAATCTAGATTCTGAATGCCTGTCGCAGGAATCAGTTTGGTCCTGAAGTGGAAGAATCAAGCCTGTAGCATCAAAACATCCAAGAATTACAGTTTTACGTTGTATTAACCCTGCCTGTCTTATTTCAGCTATTCTAACACTCTGAAATACATGATTGAGAGCTGTTAACTCCCAGCGATACCCTCCTGGCACACAGATTTGAGGTTTTTTTAAAAATATTTTATTTTAATTATTTTTAGTTTATAGCTCAGCAACTCGGCTGACCCAGGGGAACACTTAAACTAAATTTGATAGATGTCAAGTTAGAAAAAATAAAGACAGCAGTGTTCTTTCTCCCTGCAATTACAAATGTTTGCTGGAGGCTTTTCTGACAGTATTTAACGTAGCAGAGACCTGGGGAGAGCAGAGAGGGACCTCGGACCCATTCACTGAGGTCAGTTTGGCTGATGTTCTCCAGAACCTGGAAGGGGAGGAGGACTAAGACACCTACCAGTAGCAGCTCCTCCTGAATCCAAATACTTTTTTTTTTTTTGGCCTACTTCTTTTTTTTTTTCCCCTTCTTTTTCCTGAGTCGATGTGTCTTGCATCAACTGGAGGAGCTGAAAAGAGAGCGCTTGTTTTTTCAGCTGACATTTGGAGCTGTGGAGACCTGTGAGATGCCCCATAGATGGGCTGAAAAACCCCCAACAAAAACAAAAAAAATGGAGTTTAACGAGCTGCAAAGAAGCGAGGAAATGCTCCAGGAAACTCTGCAAAAGCCTGCTTTTGACAGTCTACCTGAAAAACAAATATCACAAACATCCAAAAAATAAAAAGTAGATCTACTGTTTTCTACTCCTTTTTTTTTTTTTTTTTTCCCCTGGTAAACATGAAGACAACAAAAAATACACTGATGCAATCAGTGAGAAAGAGAGAAAAACTGATCTTCACAAAATGCTATAGGAATTATTCAGAGGGGAAAAATGTTACATATCTCCAGTATAATATGCTGGCTAGCTGCATCAGGGAAAAGGAATGGGCTTTCCAGTCCTTTATCATTAGATCACTGGCTCCAATCTCTCCTAGGGATTTCATCCAAAGCTCAGGGAAATCAGTGGGAGGCTCGTTGCTCTGAATCAATACCCAGGTAAACAAGAAAGGACGAACATAAATTGTTGGGAAAAAAACCTGAATTTTCATATGTTACTTTGAAAATGTTCAGAGATTTCTTTCAACTTGAATGAGCAGAGAAAATTCATAATGGTCTGATCTTTCCATATTTATTTTCAATATTTGTTTCTGAGTGATCCCTGCTCCTGTAGATTTACTTCGTACATTTTATCGCTGGAAAGAAGGGGATGCACATGCTGTGAATGAATAACCCACACACACCAAAAATCAGGTTTGGTTTGAAGACTACAAACCACCTTTTTTGTTGCTTTTCTTTTTATAATGAAAAAATCAGAATTTTATTTATGGGATTGGATCATTTTTCCCATTGAAAGAAAAGGCTGAACAAGAAATGTTGCACAAATCGGCATCATATGAAGCTGTTTCGTGGTTCGTGTGAATTCACCTGATGCTGACCCAATTACATTAATTTTCTGAGTGAGAGTATTGCCAGAGGGGTGCCCACAGCACAAAACTCAACATCAAAAATTCCCTGAATCACAGAATCCCAGAATGGTTTGGGTTGGAAGGGACCTTAAAGCCCATCCAGTGCCACCCCCTGCCATGGGCAGGGACACCTCCCACCAGCCCAGGTTGCCCAAAGCCTCATCCAGCCTGGCCTTGAACCCCTCCAGGGATGGGGCATCCACAGCTTCTCTGGGCACCCTGGGCCACTGCCTCACCATCCTCATAGTAAAAAATCCTGAATCTTTCTAAGCATAAAGCCTGAACTACATTTTTCTGCTGGCGATGTCCTTTCCATAGTGGGAACCGAGGGTGGTACTACATTTGCTCATGATTTAGTGTTTTTGCTATCTATTTTCCAGTCTTATTAATTAATTTTAAGGTAATTTATTTTATTGAATGGACAGGTATTTTTATAACACATTGAAAAACACATAAAGTGAAATACAAGCTGATTTATTTCCACAACCATAGAGGGCGAGAGTATTCCCTCCCTATTTTTCTTCCCATCTTTCAGACAAATAAATCAACACACACACCGATATTTACAACACTTGATGACAAAAAAAAAAAAAAGTTGAGGTCATCTGAATTCTTTCATAATCAGGCAGGTAAAGTGGCTTAGCAGATTATGAAACCACGCCCTCGCCAAATTGTTCCATGATGATAATTATTCGCTTCTGTTCTTTAATTCTGGGTGGGCAACACTGCTTTTCCTCTGTCCACTGGAAAAAAAAGCAGGATGGCTCTCCCTATGGTTTTTGGCTTAACCGCACACATCTGGGTTTCATATCAAAAGAAATAAATATCAGACCTAATTAATCCTCCGAGGCTGCTGGGTACTGACTCCTGAGCTTTAATTACAGCTGCAACCAGGCATAGTGATGGAGTTGGTTGTAGAAGGCTGACTGTTGATTTAATGCAGTATATCATGCCTAAAAGTATCTGGAACAACACTGATTTACATCAGCTGAATATTTGGCTCATTTGAGGCTCTCTGGGGAAGCAGAGGGGGATACCTATATCCATACGTACACCCTAACTTGTTCAGATGTGTCGCAAAATGCTTGTGAAATCCAGGGAACTTCTTACAAACGCAATTTGCTGAGACGAAAATGTTGAAACTGCTTAATTGGGAAAAAAATAATGTGATTATACATTCTTTTGAGAAATGCAAACTACTTGATTTACAAGTCCTGGAAGAAAGGTTATTTATAACTGATAACACATATAATGATTCTACCAGAAGATAAAGTTCCTGTATTTCAGACAAAGGAGCATCTAGCTGGCAGTATTCTGATTAGTTTTACATCTTTTCTAATTCAGCTAATTTAAAGACAGACTTGAGGGATTTAGTTGAACAGCAATAAAACTTGTCGGGAAGGGGGTCTGTTATATGTTTTACAATTCAAAAGCTGTCTCTGACTCCGTCTCTCTTTTACTCTCCCCCTCCTTTTTTTATTTTTGAAGACTTTAAAACCATTTTGATTGCAAATATATGAGTGAATTCAGAGCAAACGAAAGTAAAGAGACTGTTAACACTGGCCTCGGTACAGCCGGGCTTTGTGCAAACTTCCTCCCCCTGCCAACGCACCTCAAGCCTAGCTTGCAGTAACCCTTATTATTCTAGCCCCGGATTTATCTAATGAAGGGTTGCCAATGGTACCAAATCATGTGGTCCATTTTTGTAATGAGAACTAATGAGACCACCATACTTATCTTCCCTCCCAACCAGAACCCAAACTGGAACCAGCATCCCTAGAGGTTCAAGGCTGGTGTATTAATCCCCTGCGAAAGTCCTCCTACCTCCCCTCTGAAGTCATACCCACGGATCCAGGCTGGTTGTGTTGTGCTAGGCAGCAGTGTGTTTACAAGACTATCCATCTATGACAGGATATTATTTTTCCAGTGGAGAATATTTCAAATATTTCCAATGAAGATTTTTTTTTCCCCTTGCTTTTTTATTGGTATTATTAAAAATGAAAAAAAGGAAAGAAATAAAATCATACCACAAAAATCTATGGTAAAGTAAGAAAAGCTGGGAAAATTGAGAATTTAAAGATGAAGCAGATGTTGATACTTCCTCCACTACATGATGTCCCTGGTTGATGCACAGATCCTAGTCAGAACTCTTTAGTTACATGCAATATTTTCTAAAATGCCTTGCATGTGCCTTCATTCAAATATTTTTTATACAAATGTCATATGAAGACAAAGCAAGAGGATCCTCTAAATAACATGATAACTAACTTCTGTGTACAGACTTGCTTTCCAGAAAACATTTCATAAACACTGAGGGCCAGATCCACTGGTGTAACAGCAGGAAAGTGTTTAATCAACGGCACAAAGAACTAATTCACTTGCAGAAGTTTTCCAGAATCGCTGCTTTCTTGTACCTGCTCTGTACGTATCCCTTAGGGACAATCCGAGACCCTTCACTAGCTCTGAGTTAAATTTTTAAAATCCTTCAATAAAAGGATTTTATTGGATCATTTTACTTAATGACAATTATCTAAACAATCATCCCTGCTGTTCTTGGGCTACCAAAGCCCTTGGGAAAGAAAAGCAACGGCTGCAGAATGTCATTACCAGGAAGCATGTGAATGCCATCAATCCTCCTCTATCAGTCCTTACCGGCTGATAAGACTCTCTTTAGACCCTTAAGTCAAGCTCCTCTTACCCTGATATCTTCAAGTGGTCACTTAGATGCTTCTGTTCTTCGTGTCTGTTGTGGCTCCGGAGAAGGGAGAACACAGCTCATCTGCTGTGTTCTGCTCCCTTAAGAGTGAATCTTCTACCAACAAAGACCAACGGCAACTGTTTTAGATGAGTGTGCAACACCCATGTTTATATTTAAATGTTCATCCTACATTTACCTATATATAAATGTCCAGTTTTGGGACATACAGAAACGATAAATTTCTCTCCTGATGACCTTTTTCCATGAACAGCATCATTAAGTGTGTTTTCGCTCTGCTCACACCTAAAAGCTCACAGATACAAATGTGTGCTTGGGCAACAGGGCAACATTTACTAAAGACTGCAACATTTAATTTGAGATTTCACAGCCTACTTACTTATTTCTGCAGCTATTTATGGGATCAAGCAACCTGGGATATAATTTTGAGCAGTACTGGATTCTTTCTAGCTCCCCATTACAACAGTATCTGAATACCTCATTGCTTCTAACCATGTATTTGCCCAACGAGAGAGATGAAATGACTTTGTTTCACAGGTGGGGAACCAAACACTGACAGAAAGATAATTCAGCTCAAATATTTACATGTGAGCGAATTAGCCATACAAACTGAAATACTATTGCTTGTGGAACTACAACCTAAGTACCTTATTCAATCACCCAAAAAAAAGAAAAAAATCAGAAAATATGCAGAAAACACATTTCCCTCAGCACTGTGTTTTACCTGCAGATTTCTCCTCCCTCTTGCCCATTGTGCCATTTTCAAGAGTGATTCTACAAGTGATACGAACGAAGGAACTGAAACTTGCTCATGAAGTCTTCAAAATTAATTTTGAGCCCCCGTTTTTATTCCTCTTTATCTTTAAAAAACAACACTGAAAGGAGAAAGGAAAATTTTGAGCACCTTCGTGTAACAAAGGAACAGTTCAGGTTTGGTTTATGTCAGGAAAAGTTACGTTTAGTGCAGCGAAATATTCATCAGAGACTTTGCATTTCTCAGAGCTGCTTAAACAGCTCAGCAAAGCCATCTGACCAGGCACTTTGCAAATAAAAGAAAAAATCTTGTTTGTTAAAATAGGCTTTAAATGTCAAATTAAAGATTTATGACTCAGAATTGAACACAAATAAATAGCTGGCTGCATACTTGGAACAAATTCTTTTTTATTGTGCAATTAATATTGCTGAGATTGCTGTTTAAAATGTGAATGAATTTGTCCTTCTGGTTTGTGCATTATCGGTACCGACGGTGAGGGCAGCACCAAAAACCTTCGCTGGGATGTAATTTTGGCAGAGGGCAAAACCTGGGATGCGAGAGGCTGGTTGAATACCCCCCACGCTTGGAACCAGCCATAGGGCACCGAAAGCGCTGGGTTCTGCCAGCAGACATGACCATCGGTCCAATTTCATCCTGTTTATTCAGCTAGCAAATATGCAGCTAAGGTGGGACCGACTGTGATCTAATTCTTCTGAGAGAGACTCACAAAATTGTTGCCAAAAGAAGCAACGAGAGGCATTGTTATCGTTAAGAGCTGGCAAGTCCTTTGTCACTGGTGCAGAGAACATCTCGAGTGGACACACAAGCCAGGTGGACGCTTCCCCAAGGTCCTGTTTTAACATCGCTTGGGTACATACCTGAAGCTCAAAGACATGTTTAACCGTTTGCTCGCAGTCAAACGTGATTTTCTGCACGAAGATAGCTCGCTGAATTGGAGGTCAAAAAAAAGTCAGGCTGCATATCCAGCGTGTTTCTGGAGAAATCCTGCAGGAAATTAATTGATAACTGTTTTGTAAACTGCAGTCAAGGATTGCAGCTGATGTAAATCAGCACCGCTCCGTTGGTTTCGAGGATGGAAAAGTTGGCTTGGTCTTTTAACTAGTTTATCCACCAGGGATAATTAAGAGCGAAATGGCAAAGTGGTCGGATCCCTTGTGTGTGAACATGCAGTTGCTTTAGATTATGCCATGTTACCATAGGGACTTCTATCTGTCATAACGCAACAAGGTTTAGAACAAATACAGTCTTTCACATTTTCATTGTATGATCCATATAGAAATTCATCTCAACCAGATGTAAACTAGAAAGTGGAGGAGGGTTTCACGGTTATTGGTTACATCACCCGAATCCACTTGAGAAACACTTTGTGAACGTCAGAGTTTGGCATGGATTTGGAAAATTTCAAATCCCTTTGGTGGAGGAAGCTGACTAGAGACATTCAGTGATCAGATTTGCAAAGATGTTGAACCTCTGCAGCTCTTCACATTTCCATAGCCTTGTTCCAGGGCTTGATGCAACTGAGAATCTGTTCGTTATCATCTATAGGTTTCTTTTATGACTCCCTTAGAAAAAAATCAATCTGTGCAGAATGCATTTTCCTGAGAAGAAAACACTGCCAGCCTTACCTGTGCCCTCCAGGAGTCCACACACCTTAAATCCATGCTCATGCCAGCCTCCAGGTACTGGGACCCCAAACCACTGCCTGACCTCACATCCTGTACCAGTCCAAAACTCGCAGGTCTTTCTGCTCTCTTGTTTACATAGCTATTTTTTAAGTATGTAATTGTATGAGAAAAATGAAGGATTTGTGCTGTGAGCTTAATTTCTTGCCCTGTGGATTTGTATATGATTCCTCCAGCATGGGCATCCACTCCAGCTTCCCCTTTAAGGAGGACATTAAATCAAATTTCTGCCTCTGGCTGTTTTTATGAAACATGGAGGAAGTTAATATTTTGGGAGACTTTGGCTCATTGATCAAACTTGACAGACGGATACACAGATACAACACAGACACAATGATTGCATAAGCCTTAAATCCCCGAGGAGACCAGCTACACAACACTGCGAGGAGCAGACCCGCTTATTTACAAGCACTTGCAGAATCGCAGGTGGGATTCCAAATGGACTGTGTACTTTTGGTTTCAGCCAGGAATGGTTTGTCTCTATAAATGAAAAACAAAATAGACATTAAAAATTATGGGAAATGGGAAAATCAGGGCTTTCAGTAATTTATAATTAGGCCAGAAGAGCTGATTGCACACATTTAATCTGCCTGCTCACTGCCGTGTGTGCTCCTATTTGTCTGAGAGGTATGTTTTGAGAGCAACACTCGGTCATATTTACAAATGTCCACCACTTTGCCTTTTTCTATTCCAATTTTTTTTCTTTTTAATCATAATCAATTCTTGCTTTTCTATTATGACTTGATTATAAATATGGCATTTTGGCGATAGGCGACAGAACCGTTCTGGGCCAGATGTGCTGGCTGCCTATGAAGGGCTTGGCCATGGGATGTTAGTGGTTTAAAGTAACAGGAAACCTGAGGAATATCATAAATCAGGCTTTTCTGACTGGGTTTTTTGTACAAAGTATAACAAAATGTATTGAATAACTTAAGTATGTGTGAGCCTCCTGCCTACCAAATTACTGGGGTCTGCCAGTGGAAAGCACGCTAATTTGATGTTGGCCTCAAACAGAAAATTGTTAAACAAAAATTAGGTTTCAGCATTTTAACAAGAAATCAACTTGGAGTTCAGTGTTAACAGGAGCCCAAGGATTTAACTAACTGCAATGAAAATAGAGACAACATTTTTGACTTTTTAAGCCCCAGTCCTAAGATTTCTACTTCTGTATCCCGACACAGCATGAGGGACTAAGCGTGTAGGAAAGGGTGGGTTTTCTTTCTCTTCTCTCTACTGCCATGGATTTCACAAGGTCAGAGGTTGACATTTTGTTCTTTTCCACACTTCTATTGACTTTTATTAACAATAAACAGAAGGTACTGGGCCAAAGTCATCGAATCCATGACAGTGTGCTTTCAAACGTTAAGCCTCCCGCATGCAAGGACATCAGGAGGGGCTGAGCCCAGAGGTCCTCTCACCTGGTGTCCTGGCTCTGCCCTGGCCAGGGCAGGGCACTTAAGGAGAGGTATGAGAACCACATCCAAGCTATTCCCCATCAGGGAATATTTGCTGATTGTAAGCAATAACATTTTTGTGATAACCCTGCAGATAAACCTGCCTGCAGAAGTGCAGCTCCTGGCTTAACCAGCCAGAATTAGTTATAGCAAGTTGGTTCATCCAAGGCCTCAGTTAAAGATGATCTATTCTTATAATCCAATTAAAGGTCTTCAAAGGTTGCTTGTTTCCCTCCCAGCTCTCCTCTATTCTAGTTAAATAAAGGAAGTTCAAGAAGCCAAATACTTTTTTTTTCCATCTCGTAACCATTCTTTTTTTTTGGGAAGAAGTAACTCTAAACTTCCTTCAACCTCCTCTTTTGGACCATTTTGTGGAGACAGTCATGACATGCTGATGTATTTTTGTTCCCTGAAGTATGGTCCTACATCAGTGCCTCAGCACCTACACCTTCTCAGATGCCCATATTTTCCCTTTCCGAAACCACTGCAAAATCACTTTGAAACTCATTAAATTAATAGAGTTACAGTGAAACGGCCCAAGTTTTACCATTTCCTCCATACTGTAGGTGGTTTTTGGTCGATCTGAGGTGATCTGCCCTTCCTCTCCCTTTCTCCGTGGTGTTGCTACATGATACACACGCACATGGACCTCCTCCTGTACCAACTTCTTATGGCTCTGAGGGCAGTTAATACCTTAAATGTTAGCGAGAGCTCCTACTTGAAATGCACCCACAACCCTTAGTCCTGGGCCATATTTCTTATATATATTTTTTTTAATATATATTTTGGTTTCTGGCAGAGATACAGGGAGCGAGTGTGGCGTGCAGCGCGCAGCGTTTCCCAGACTGTGTAGCTTGGCACCAGAAAATAATTTCTTCGGAGTTCAAAACCTGTCAGGATGCTCTCTCGAAACTGCTCCACATTTAAGACGTGTAACACTAAAATTTCACTTTTGGAGCCCAAACTGGAGTCTTTCGGTTTTCTGATTGGCAGAAAACTGACGGTTAAGCTCCAGGGAATTTCTACTACAGCTGTAAACCTTCAAAAATATTTTGCTGCTGCAAAAACTATAGAGTGTGGTTTAAATGAACAATATGCCCTCTTCATACCTCATCACCAGAAAGAACATGCTTTTGACTTCAGCATGAACAACCCTGGTTTGAATTTTTTTTTTTACCCACATGAAACAGGTTAAGTAGTTTTTAGCTCAGTTTCTACCTGTCATATAAAAAGGAGTATATTCCAGACATCTCCGGGAGGAGGAAGAGATGATACAGATGCTTGTGCAGATGTTTGGATCCCGTTCTCTTAATGCTCTACGCAGGACAAGTTTAACCTCCTTATATGCTTCGCAGAAGACTAGATCACAGCCCTATTCTATCCCTGGGATCTCGGAGAAAGCCAAGTCTCTAGCTAATGTGTTTATGTGACATTCTGAGCTTGGCTCTCCTCCGCCCTTGTGGGCCAAATCCTAATATGACCCAGTGCTCTCTCACATCAGCTGGAGGTTTGCCTGAATAAAGTATAAGTCCAAACTGAGCAATGCCTCCAGGTTTCAGGCCAGCGATTCCATTTCACA
This sequence comes from Syrrhaptes paradoxus, assembly GCA_013400615.1. Lineage (NCBI taxonomy): Eukaryota > Metazoa > Chordata > Aves > Pterocliformes > Pteroclidae > Syrrhaptes > Syrrhaptes paradoxus. Next base: position 69,780 of record VZTO01012500.1, read on the forward strand.
AAAACTGATTGTATTATAAAAAGATACATCGGCTTCAGCCCACTGCGGGGTTGCTGGGTTTTGATGATGATTTTTTTAAAAATCTGAAATAGGAGAAGGCAGGTCTTCTCCTCCCACTCTGGGGGCTACACCCTTCTCTAAACAAACCTACTCTCAGCAGGACCTGAATCCTTCCCCAACCAGTTGTGTCCCCAGGGGCCAGAGTGGTTGGCACCCTGCCCTGTTGCAGTCCATAGAAAGATGTCTCCTGAGGTTGCCAGGAGCTGGGTCAGATCCTATTTACTTATAAACAAACACCGGCTTTTATTCCAGTCTTATTTTAATATTTACTCCTATACTCTCTCCCTGCCCTTCATTCAAACCCGAGGAATGACTAATGGGTTTGTAGGAACAATCCTGACAAGCAACGTAGGAAGAACTAAACAGTCTTGGAGAAGGAGATGACAGCTCTGCAGCTGAAGAAAGGCTACTGGAAAATAAGCAGGCTCAGAGAAAAACCTTGAGGACTGATTCCCAATGAGGGCTGCACGTCTCGGGTTTACCTGTTGTCTTCATGGTGTCCACACTTGTTCAGGCAATTCTGGCTGTATATCTTGTGGTCCCTGATGTCAACGTTCTCTGGACAGCTGGGGCTGTTGTGGGACATCTGGGCTGTCTTTTGCAGGGAACTGCGAGGAAATTTGCTGGAGGACTCTCTGCTCCTTGCACAATACATCAATCCAGTCCAAGTTCGTCGAGAACTTAAGCTTGGACCCACTGGCTGGATGAGCTGCTTTTGGTTGTAAGGAGTAAAAACTTGAGATGGCATCACCTCTTTGGATGGACCACGGGTCTGTAAACCATAAAACATTGTGTGCATGGAGATATCCCTGACATGTCAGGTGTAGCCCAGCTATATGTCCTCTGCGTGGGAAGATGTGCCCCCTTGCAAGGGGGTTGGCTTCCCCTGAGTCTGGATGGGGCACAGCTTTGCTGCTTTCTTTGCTCTCTTGCCAACAATACTTAAAATAATTATGAGCCCAATGAAGTCAAGAAACCAGACAAATTCATCTTTGATGTCAATCTCCTATACATGTATTTTGGAGGTGCCGTTGAGTCTCTAATCACGGTTTTAATTGTGCCTTCTGCGATTGAGCTGCATTACAGCCAAATGACTGAGTAATCATCACAACCCCATGAACGAGCCGGAGAACTAAGATTGCGCATGGAGAAACGAGGAGAGGAAGAGAGACCACACAGCAAGTAGCGTGAGCCATGGGATTAGAAACTGGGATTTCTTTTTCTCTGTGCACAATCTGCGAGGCCATGCTACTCCGTATGATCTCATGAAAGAAGTATATTTTCCATCTGTGAGGAACTCCTAACAGTATCAGCTAAGTGCAAATTAGTATGATCATTAGCCCCTCTTTGAACAAGACGGCTGCCAGGAAGCCTGTGTGTATGTTTGAGGAAGAATTCCTAATGTCTGTGTGTCTGGAGGAGTATAAATTCTTCCATTCCCCTCCAGTAGCCTAATTAGATTTTACTCTGTTTATTAGAAGAGTTCAGTTGCTAGCTTAACATGAAATAAAATCCAAATGATTAAGAAGTCACGAGCAGTAGAGTTTACAGTATGCTGTTAGAAATTTTCCTTTCATATCAGCAATGATGAAATCCTCTAGTGTTAAATAAAGTGAAAGCAGGAGTGTGTTTAGATCCAGCAGCCAGGACCAAAAGTGAGTGTCAGGGATGAAGAGAGGGTGGAAAGGGGGCCTCATGCCATTCAAATGGTACCTGAAATGAGAGAATTACTGGAAAAAATGCATTTTAACCACATAGCAGACTGGTAGAAGCATCCTTCTTTATGGATCTTCACTGTAAAACAAGGATAGAAAAGGTGCTCTTCCATTTGAAAATATATTCTTCAGCTCTCCTCACCTCCTTCTGTAAACACAGAAGTACCAGAAGAACTAAGTGTCACAAGAAGATGGAGTAACACCGAGGTCTAAGCCTATTTGGACATCTTCAATGGATGTCCAGACCAAAGCCCTGCAGGGTTTCATGGCCTTAGTGATGTAAAATAGCCTCCAGGAGTATCTACACCCATTAGACGCTATTTTTTCTAACGTGATGCCTGGTCTTCCCCTTGGAATGAAAATCCATTGAAAGCAATAAGATGTTTGGGGTAGGATCAGATCCTTACATTAAAAATGCAGAGGTCTGTGATGAGCATCTAGTAACCACTGAGATTTCTGAAGTTCAGAGTTTGTCTCCCAGTTAGATCTCTGGTGGCACCGAAATCCAGGCATGCATCCCCCAAAACTTCCATGTAATATTTTAGGCACTGAAGACTAGGAAACCAGAAGAAAAGACAGATATTCTGTTTCCACCGACTTTGCTGGGAACAGCTGGCAATGTGTCACCCACAAAGTCATTAGCAACCTGCAATAACGAATTTTCCAAATGGTCTTTGAGTTGATGACCTCAAAATCCTTCTCAAAAAGTGTCTCCATATTCACTTACCTGCGGAAAGAAAAACACAGATTGTTTTTTCTTTCCCCTAATAATCTGAGAAAGTAGCCTTTAGTGGCAAGGTAGGTTATACTTCTAGAGGACCACCTTTACAAGCAGCAACTGTGTCTGGTGTAGGTTTGCACCAATGCTGGGCTGCACCCACTACCTCTGGCTATGGCAACCCCATCCACAGCCATGGACAGGATGAAGTCCTGCTTCTCATGGATCATTTAGAAAGACAATAGGCTTAGAGTCAAGGAGTAAATCTGAGGACTGGGTAGGAACCCTGGTGTAGAAAGAGGCCTGGAGGATGAAAAAGAAAAGAGCAAGCTCAGAGGTGAAGGCTAAGAGTCAAGGGAAGAGGGAGACTTGAAACCTAAAGACTTCCCCCCCCCAAAAAAAAAACAACAAAGGGATTTGTGTAACCCAAGGGACTAAAAGTACATTTTGGCCCATGGTCTGGTTTTCCTCAGCACGTGCCCAGCCACAAGAGTCCATGTGGTTCTTCTGTTTTCCCAAGTCTTTTGAAATATAGATGCAAGGGTCTCGAGTCCCCGCACATCCCTGCATTCCTCAAGAAATTGGCCCACCAAGTAGTTGTAATTCAGGATACCACCATACACCCACGTGTAAGATTCCTTAACAACTATGCACATTTTTAGGCTCAAATATTTTAGAATTGTTTTCACTGTGCCTGAGCTGTAATTGGCTCAGCTTCCCAAGTGTTGGATCATCTAACTAGAGTGATTTTTGACTCAGAGCCCAGGCACCATATCAAAACATTTATCAATTAATCATAAAAAGTAACTAACATTGTTGTCCACCCAAGAAAAACTGTCACTTACAGACTCATGTATGTTATTCCTTATGAAAGAGCTGCTATATAGAAGTTGATTTCCTGCACAGACCAGGTGGAAAATCTGCTAAAGGCAGAGGTCAAATCTAGTTTAATTTTATACCCTTTGTTAAGAATGTTCTCTCTCTCTCTCTAAAAAAAAAAAAACCCACCCCAAAAAAACCACCCTTGTGTTCCTTTCCAAGTTTTCTAAAGTTAATTCATGTGGAAGAAAAAAAGATTAGGATAAAATTTCAAATATTAAATTCAAATGCAGGATTAATGAGTTTTATTTCAAAGCCCCAGAGGTTGTCTGGAATTTAGGACATTTTTTTAGTAGCAGACACAAGACATAGCCAGATGTAGTCGTGTTTTGGACCAGCTCAGCACAAATTTAGCACCTTGAAGGAGAAATTTTATGTCTGTTTTGTAAAGCAAACATTTCAACTTTTCCAAAATCCGTTGTCCAGAAGGTATTACCGTTGCACTGGATAAAAGAATGGATTTAAAATAATGCTGACTTGTTGCTCTGGCACATAGTCATTGCCACCCCCACCACCACCATGGTAGATTGTGTAGCTCCTCTGCCCCATGCAATACAGGCATATAATTCTTTTTTTTTTTTTTTTAATAGTGTGAAGCAATCCAGATAAGAAAATGAATTAAACCTTTTTCTGAAGCCAAATTTGAGACAGTCCTTGCAACACTCTGCAGGAAAGAGTTTTTTGTAAGTTGGTTTCTTGAAGACCAGCAGGGAACAGTTTGGCAGATGTACAAACACAATTCTTCTCACGCCCTTGCAGATAGCATGGCAAACCCATGGATGATGAGCTGCTTCACTTCACACCCCGTCCCTGAGGCAAAGGAGTTGTAAGCCAAACCCGTCCCTTCATTAATTTTTTTTTTATCATGACAAAAATTAACAGCATTCAACTTCCTTCCCAAAGAGGGTTGCTCCCAAGAAGCACCAAGTAACAGTAGTGTTTCAGGTCACCGTTGCTGTCTTGTTCAACCAAGAGAGAAATTATTTTTGTGAGTTAAGACTTCATTTTACTGATGACTCAAGAAAAGTCAGTAATACCTGCAAAGCATAGCCTGCAGATCCAGAGCAGGTTGTCTGGACCACGGTGTCTTTTGGACAGCCAAAAGTGTTCAGCGTTGGCCTGATTGCGCTCTGCCTGAAATCAAAGAATAAAATCCCTGTTGAGTTCAATGGAAGAAGAAGGCGGCCAACATCAAGTTTAATGCTTTATACATCAGCACTGAAAACTTGATGGGAAAGGACCAAAACCTTGCAGTGAACACCTTCAGACGTTGGAATCTTGTCTTAAAATATTCCAATTATAGCAAGAAGAAAACACTGGCGTTTCAGTTTCAGATTCTGGCTTTTCTTCAAATTGACATACCACAGTCTGTAAATAGACCCAAAACTGAAAAATCATTCTGTTTAAATTCCTTCATTGCCTTAGAAGTCCGCCTCACCTATGGAGAATTGATGTAATTAGCTGTAACATGAACAGGTAATTAGGACCCGGTGACAGGCAAGTTTCAGATGAACTATTCCAGTTAGAAAAGCACTCGCAAATGGTTTTTTTCAGATTTATTTTTTTTTTTTGAGATGGAAATTCTACAAGAACAGGTTGTCTTCTGTCCCCCTGCCCCTTCCCCAGGACAGAACAAAAATAGTCCATGGAAATAGCCTTGTCCCACAGCGTTTCTGTTTATGGTCACCATCAAAATCAGTAAATGTGATGGCACAAAAAATGCTATGCAAAGTAACAAAGTATGTAAAAAACTCTTTAAAAGTTTTGTTTGAGTTGCAACTAAGTTTTCTGATCAGACACAAATCTGCTCAGAATCACATCCCACCTCTAACCCTTTCCAACAGTGACGTACGTTTGGATTTGAAGCTTAATTTTCAAATAAATTTCTTTTGTCCATTTGATTTTGGGCAGGATGGGAGAAGATGAGTATAATTGTCAGGAAATTTAGGTTATAACTGCCTTGAGCTATTCTGAATGCAACACTGAACCATCACCAAAGGAAGGGAAGAGCTGTGCAAGGCAATGGCAGTTGCACTAACTGCCACCAGATTTCACCTGCATGAGGCTAATTTCTCTTTTTGGTCTTTCTCATCTCTGAATTCAACCCCTGTTTGACCCAAAACATTTGTGTTCAAAAGTCACTCCCAAATCAGTTGCATCACAATGACTTATTGCCCAAAGACAACTAAACTGGAGATTCAGCCAAGGGAGATGCTGTCTGAAGGTAAACAGCAATAGTTGAAACGTATCTGATGCACCAGCAGGATGAGAACTTTGCACAACATTTTCCTTTTCTGAGAACGTATACTCTTCACAATAAAAATATTGGGCTGTGCTCCCACCTGGACTGTGTGAGTACCTCGTAAGGCTGCTTAGCTGAATAGATTTGATGGTTTTCCATTCTTGGCCTGGACTTCAGTGTGCAATATTCCCACAGTCAGGTGCTCATTTACACAGCAAGCAGTGAAGCATCCCAGTGAGCAGAAAACGGACACGCACAAGCCAAACCTAGGATGCGGTGGAAGCCTGCTTGGTGACCAGTTGCTCCACACCTGGCTCAGGGCTTGGAGATTTTGGATGTGATGCCATGAAGTGTCATGGCACTCCATCCATCATTGGATTGAGAAAAAAAAAAAGAAAAAAACCCAGCAAAAATAATAAAATTAAGATTTTTATGGGCCTAGGAGGGGCTAACCTGGAAATATCATTGGCACAAATTGAGCTGTTCAGCAGACAATAGTGCTCTGATATTGCCACAAGTTTTTTTTACCCCAACCCGTCCATTCTCATGGTGAGTTCCCCACCCTCCTGGTCCCCAGCCTGGTGAGAGCTCCCACTGCCCTCCAGCTGCTGGAACACAAGCACCGCTGTGATTGCCATGCTGACAGCTTTATTGCCTCCCTGACCTTGCTATTTTTAAAGAAGCAGGTTATCTCGGTGATGTAAACAGGTCTTTCTCACGCAGTTATGTCATCCCCGCTGCAGGAAGCTGGAGCCTTTGGTCCTCACTCGTACTATCAAGTCAGCTGCTCCAGGTGCCCAGGAACTTATGGCACTGGTTTTACTGAAAGCTGCCTAGACTGACAAAGTGATTTTGGTCTCCCAAATCACACAGAAAATACAGCTTTAGATCTCTTCTTCAAACTTGGTTCAACAAAATTTCTAGAAAGTTAAACTACCCAGACTCTGAGAGCCGAAGCTTAAAAGAACATCAGCACATCCTGGCTGGGGGGTGAGGGGAGATGCTTAAGTGAGATGCTGGACTGAGGAGGGGTCAGTTAAAGGTGTGCTCTTGGTAGAAGTGAGAAAGTGCAACTACAGGTTTTAGTGCAAGAATGATTCTCTGAAATAAGTGCAATAAGTAGGTAAATGGAAAGAAAATGGCATAGTAAAAAATGGCAAAAAGATGTGCATTGCAAAATGAGAGACATGAGGAGGTCTTAGATAAAAGGATTAAATACTCGTGGCACAAAAGCCAAGGTCAGCAGTGGGCAGACCTTCAGCTACGGAAAATAAAATATTTCAGTTGGCTGAGTCTAGACTTGATGTCTAGATTATCTTTTCTGGAGGAGAGATGGACATGGTTTCAGAAAATGTAAAATTTTGGGTTAAAGTACAAAAGCACTTAATGATTTAGTAACTATTTATTCAAGATTCTTTGTATGTCAATTATTTACTCAGAATGATATGAATAAAAGGGAAAAAGTCACAGTCTCTCTCAAATTCTAGAATTCCTGCCTCCAGTTCCAGTTCCACAAGCAAAGAAGTACCCACAGCGAAGTTCAGACCAGGAGGTCTTTCTTCAGCTCCCATGAAAACAGCACATCTTTTTCACAGTCAGCTGGAATGAGGAAATGAAGAAGAAAAAATCAAATTTTTCTTGAGCTAATTCAGTGCAAACATGGCCAAAGGTATCCAAGCTGCTCCAAATGGTTTCACCAATCTCTATTCTTGTTGATCCCAGTGTCAAGCAGGTTGCGAGATCCTATCACAAAGCCTCCTGGAAGATTTCTTCGGCACCTCTAAGCCTGCAGGCAAACCTTGAAGGACACGCACTAAAGGAAGCGGTGTCCTCTCCTTCACAGTTACTACTGCTTAGCCCTCGGGAATGGGAAGACAGGCTTATGGGTCACTCAACACCTACATGCCCTTTAGAGGGGGTGGACAGAGGTGCATTTGAGACCTCCAGGGAGCAGCCAGCGGGTGTAAGCTGCACAGTGACACAGTTCCCATAACATCATACCAAGAAGAGGTGGGTTAGAGTGAAAATGCAATTCATTCACCAATCTCCCTTCTATTCCGAAGGAGTCCAGATAAGCAAATTGAAAATGATGTCATGGCTCCCACAGGACCCTGCAATCCATTGCCATTTGTCCAGCCAGAGTACAGCTCTTATTAGTATGATGTAACACAGTAGTTGGGAACTCGATAGAAAAAACAAAGCTGGAATTTAATAAAAAAACCCGATAGCTTTTAACTCATTGCCCTTAACATGCAGAGCTACTGTAAGTGAGCGCCTTAACATGAAAACTCTGAAGACCAAAGAATTAACGTAAATGTAATCAGCAGATTACTAAATACCAATGGGAAATTTAGAGCTATAGAGCAAAATCCCAGAGCATTAAAGGATTTACCGCTTGGCATTGATGAGAAGCAAATCTTTGGATTTCCATTTCTATCCTTAATTAGTAACCGAGGTTTATTTCAGTCTAAACTAAGTCACAAAAGATAACACACCCTAAAAGAAAATAGAAAGCAGTGCAATAAACTTCATAAAATGTCTTATTAAAAAATAATAAGAAAAAAAAATGAATAGATTCAAATGGAAAATCAATTTCCAGCACTTCCATTTCCTTTTGTTTTCTTCTCTTCCCACCCATACTCAGCTCTTTTCTAATAACATTCAGCTCTTTGCTAGAGAGGTTACCGAGGGTGGTAACAAAGATAGCATTTTCAACCCAAAAGGGAGGCTCCCTTTTAGAAGGGACATTTTAGGAGTGTTCTTTCTCCTTCACAGTTGGTTTTTGAAAGCTTGCTGTCTCCCTGCCCAGTTCCCAGGGCCCCTCACTGGAAGGAGAACCTAAAATGGATGATCCATGCCTCTACATGGCTTCAGCTCTGAAAAAAATGTGTCAAATGGACTATTTTTTATACAGGAACTTTGGGACAGGGGAAAGACAAGGCTCTCCTGGCTACTCAGGAGATCCCTGGTTTGGTTAGCTGGTGTCCCACACCACCAGTGCTGTGTTCCCTCCTAGGAGCTGGCTCGGTGGCAGCACCCCGCTTTGCTGGCAGCAGCCTGGCCAGGCTGGAGTGTGCCCAGCTGCCGAGGTACACCAGGGATTTTGTGTCTGATCTCCTTGAACTGCGATACAGACTCCCACTGCAGCTTTTTGAGCACAGCTCTTGCCGTGGCTTCAAATAAAGCTGTGAAATACAAGCAGCTTGCTTCAGAGCAGGAAAAGAAAAAGAGCCCGTGAGTTAAATCTGGAGAAATACATAATAAAGAGCCCAGTCCCAGACAAACCATGTGCTTCGGTAAGAAAGAAGCTGAATTACCATCTCCCTGCTGTTAATCACTCCCCACTTTCCTCCCTTCCCCGAGAATACATTTGGTCCCCTTAAAAATTAACTGTGTGTGATTCCTGGGCTGAGGCTGAAAAACGATGCCCAGGCATGATGCAGTAATGAAAGGGTGGTATGCTGCTGAGGCTAAGACAGGGAAAGCAGACCCATTTAAGGAGAAAGATTTTAGGAAGCTTCCCTGCCTGTGCAGGTACGGTCTCAGTGTGTGCCCCAGGTACCGAGATCAACAGCAAGACACGTGTGAGCTGCTTGTTTCTTTGTCTTCCATGGTCAGAGGAAAGCAGGATGCAGGACTGGAAGGGACCTCTGGAATCATTTGATATATCTGCTTCTATATAGGAGACCTTCTAATAGGTCAAATAATTCCCATCATAAAGTCCTATTAAAACATGTCTCAATTATTTGCACTGTCTTTACTTACTGCAGCTGCTCCAGAGCCTCATTTCAACATCTTCTACTGATTTCTACCCACCTGGGGAGACCATTAGGAAAGATGATAGAGACATGAGGGAGTCTTAGATAAAAGGATTAAATACTTGTGGCACCAAAGCCAAGGTCAGCAAGCTTTGTCCAAGAGTTAAAATATTCATAACAGGCTCATATGTGCAACAACATAACCTCTTGATTTATCTGTTTAGCTTGGGACGCATCGTGCCGAATGCCAGTGGGGTCACTTCTGTGCTAAGCCCAGTAGATAAAAGATTATCTCTTGTATGAACGCAGCCTATTTAGCTCCGTTACATTGCATTTGCTGACTTCTTAGCACGGTCCTAAGTTGTCTGGAGCCCAAAATGGACCACAGCATAGCTGCAGTCATGGTTTTGAGTTCCTTTGTTCACATTTGGAGGCTGAGGTGGGACTACATAATCTAATCTACCCATGTCCTCCTTCCTCTCTCCTGTCCTTCTCCACTGCAGACGCTATGATGTGAAAGGAAAGAGCAATGCTGGTTCCATCTCAGAAGTCATCTCTTTGCCCCAGGATTGAGCCATAGTTCGGATATTATTTCTAGACATCTTCCATGTCCTTCAACTTCACCTTGCCAAACACGGCCAAAAATCTCCCTCTGCTCCCCTTCTTCTCCTGTGTTACAGAGCAGCTGGACTGAGCTGCCCAAACCAAAAGTGTTGAGGTCAGAGGCAGGGATGAGGTTCCACCAATCTCCAGTGCAAACTGGTTGCACCAAACAGGTCCTCTAAGCTTATGAATCATCTAAAGTGCAAAACTGCATTAAATACAGCCAACTCCAGAAGTTTCCAAGTAGGTATTTAGGACCTAAAAAATATTCTGTGGCTTAAAAAATGATAAGTTTAAAAAAAAATCTACTTTGAATTAATTTTATTTGTCTTGTAGTTTCCAGTCCCTTGGGTTGCAAATTGGACACTCGATGCACATTTTCTAAGCTTTCATTACAAGCTAAAAGGTTCAGAGATGTGCATCTGAAAATAAACACTGAGTATAGTCATACGATTTTGCAGGAGCTGAGCCTTAAGATAAATCCTCAGATACTACGCAAAGTAAAACCATTGATAAATTCCCTTTCAGCTAGTTTGTTCATGAAAACAAAAGAAAACAAAATATAAATAAAATGAAACAAAAAAACCCCAAGATCTGTTTAATGAATTACTTAATGAGTGATAATTCAGTTTATGGTCATTCATTGGAACCTTACTCTCAAAGTGAATCCCAGTGTACCCATTTCAAGGCGTTGGTGGATATCTGCCCATCTGAGCTACCAGTACTCTTTATCTCACTGCTTGGGCAGCTCACAGCCTTTAGAGTATTTGGGTTTTGTGACACCTCTGCTATCGCCAGGAGGAAGACTGCAGCGGGGGAACGTGATGGATGAGGGTGGCAGAGCCATGAACCGGCCCTACATCTCCCATCTTACAGGGTGCCCTGTGCTAACTCAGAGAGAAGAGAGAAAGCAACTCCCTCACTTGTTTTTTTAATTTGTTAAAACAACAGCTCCGTATTCCCAGGGGCAAATGTCAGGAATAATTGCATGCAAATTGCACCGGAGTCATGCTAACGCACCCATTGCCACCCAAGGGCTCCTGAAGGGTTAATAAGGAGGGCTCAGCGGAGTTCAGTTAATTTACAACTGGAGACCTTTATCATCTCACACTGACATTGAGGGCTCACATTTCGCACTTAATTACTTGTTCAGCAATCACGCCTGGAAGAGATAGATGTGTTTCTGTGTTTAGCCCATGCAGCTGTGAATTGTTTATTTACTTATCGTCAGGCTGGGAATGGCTGTAATTTAAAGGTTCAGATCTCTGCTACCCTGAGCGGTGCAGGTCTTCCTTTAAACATTTCCATATTGCCGCGGTGGAATTTTGCTGGAGATGCCCGTCTTCTCCTCCCGTTCCGGGTAATGGGCCAGCAGGTGTTACTGGTTATCGGTGACTGGGATTATTTATGCTAAACAACCGTTGCCAAGTTCACAATCATAACGAAGGATCCACAGAGATAAATTTTGGAAGGTAAAAACCAGGCCAAGGAGATGAAGTGAGATGAATTCCAGTAACTCAGCTTCTGGGGAGCGATTCGATCCCTATCTCGACGCTGGGATAGCTGAATCACGGCAGCTTCAAACAGTGGCTCCCAGCAATTCGTAGGCCAAATGGTGTAATTACAATTGAAGCTGTCAAATGGTGACCAGATGGCTTTATCTTTCACACCAAAGCCCTAAGAACTTGGTTAGGTGTGACCTTTCCACATACCCATCCACCTGCGCAAGGCATGAGGTCTGCGAAAGCCTGCGTTCCTGGCGCGCCCAGCTGTGTGCACTGACAAAGCCTATCCTTGGCTTTGGTGATTTTTAAACAAAGTTGTGTAAACTCAACAGCATTGGTTTTCACGGGTTGCATCACCCTCAAATGCCAAGACTGCAGCCACCAACATCGGTCTACTTGACCACACATGGATGCAGAGGGTTACTGGAGTACAAAGAAGGGGTGATGCCCCCGTTATTCCCTTGGGGCACATACAGACCTCCCATCTACCTAGGAAAGAAAGAGTTGTGCACGGCAAGAAAATTTCTGTTGAATAGCTGGCTGACAAAATATGTCTCAGAAGGAAAACCGATGCAACTCCCTTCCAAAAGGGAGTACCAAAATGGTACATCCATCCAGGCATCGCCAACTCGTGCATAGGCAGACCTGCAATGCAAGAATGGCAGATTGCAGCTCTCCTGGTGGTGTGCGTGATGGAGATGGTGGTGGAGGAAGCAGGCTGGACACATCACCTAAAAAAGTCTAAGGAGGGTCGCCCTGGGCAAGACCCAGTCCAATTTCCCAGCAGAGACCAGCTCCCAAGGTTGGGTGCTCGCTGGGTAGAACGTCATCCTGACGCATCCCATCGCCAGAGGCAGCTCTCCCAGCCGCCGGTGAAGCCCAGCCTGGTCTCACACTGGCCAGACCCGGCAGGAAAGCACACAGCTTCGCAGCACGTCTCAGATTAGAGCAGTATTAAAAATAAAGACTTTGGGTTTGACGTTAACCCCAGGGAATTACGCCTGCGGGCAGGTGGCAGGGCTGACACAGACCATCAGCAGCGAGTTTCTGCCTCAAGACTCTCGCAGAAGCCAACTGCTTTCGATTTAAAGGAAAGGCTTTCCTGTCCCACGTTCTTATGAGAAACACGCATTTCTCCCGGTCCCAAGGTTATTTCTATCTCGCAGATGAGGAGAAGGGGATGCAAGCTGACAGGGAGCGTGGCAAGAAAAGCTAATGCCGAGAGGTGCTGCTTCCTAATATTTTTTTCTGTTATCATCACCACTGCTGCTGCAGCGAATTGCTGATTTCTGAAGATGGAACATCATTAAAATAGTTTAATAATAATACTTAACAAATAATAAATCAGAACTTTCTGGTTTTGAGTAATTGTAAGAGATATTATTGGGCATATACAAAGAAATAAAAATGCAGATAGTTCCAGGGTGATTTGAATTTTCTCTGAAACAGAAACACAATCTTATGTGTCACTTCAGAAAGGCCAAAGAGAGAAGAAAAGAACTTAGATAGGTATAATTGAATTACAGAAAATCCTGGAATTTGATGAGAGAGAAAGTTACCACTAATTCCCTTGGAGAAAAAAAAAAAAAAAANGTGCTGGGGCTGGGAAAAGCTCCGCGGGCTGGATCCGTGCGGGTGGCACAAGCCAGTTGGACCCAACCCAGGGTGGCCACCTCCGCAACGACCCACGGACACAGAAAATTGAGAGATATATTTCTTTCTTGTCGTATTTTGCTATTTTTCCTCCGTTTTTAATTTTTGCTCCTGCTGCCTCTGCTCTGATGATTGTCGGCAGCGCGGGTGCCTGGGGTCGCAGCCTCAGCTTGGGTAAATGGGGGTTTTCAGTGAACTACGAAAATCTTAACTCAGATGAATCTCGCCCCGGTTTAACACACATAAAATGACAAGTTATTCTATTGGCTATAAATAACCTTCCCAGGCTGCCAGAGGAATTATTGCCGAGCTGCAAATAACCTGCGAGCTCAGAGATTAAAGGCAAAGGGTGCAAGGAGCTGTTTTGAAGGCAAGCGCAGAGGGAGAACGTACCTCTGCAGGCTCCCCAGCATCGCTCTTTCGGTTGGGCTTTCCCCACAATTCATGGGAAGTAAAAAAATTCACTGAGAGCTTGAGGGGAGCCGAGGAGGCACGGTGGGCTGGGGGGAATGCGCTGGGGTCCTGCTGGGTGCTGGCCCAGGTGTAAAAAGTCCGGTGGGAGAGGGAGGACCCCACATCTCCGTGTCATCCGTATTATTTTTGTTCAATACACATGCAACGCTGGCTGTTGCAATCAACTGGCTCAGTAATAATTTCATGCTCAAATGTATTTTTTGTGCTGGGAATTTGTAGAGGAGCACTGGAGAAGATGCAATTCAGGTGATGCCTCTTTGGGTCCGGGACGTGAGGGCAGAGGGGGGATTGCATGCTCTGGCAGTTCCACATCAGCACCCCACATTTCAAAGAGATTTCATCTTCCTGGCATGGAAGATTTCCCAAACTGTTTATATTAAGAGCAGTTTTTGATGCCAGCCGTGAATATTACTATATTACTGAAAGGAATCAAAAGCTAAAGTGCCTGCGTGTACAGTTAATCTATCCAAACAGAAAATGTTTCTTAAAAAATTACGCCACTATTTTTATAACAAACCTCAGCCAAACTCAAAACTGAATAAATATAATACGTTCTTTTAAAACCAATTTATTTTTTTAATCATGGGCAAAAAGACTTTCCTTGCTTTCATTCATCAGCTAATACTTCCCCCCTCGCCCCGTGTTCGTGCCGGCTGCACATGGGAGCCCGGAGATTTGCCTGTGATGGGATTTCTGCTTCGGAAGCATTGGGATTGAAACACCTCCCGAGGCTGGTGGGAAGGCGGATGCGAGCACGCTAAGTTCGCATCACGGCCAGTCTGTGGTTTGTGTCTCTTTTTAACAAAACCATGGATAAAGCAAGAAAATACCCCAGATGAGCCAACAGCAATGGGAAAGGCAGCCACCCTAAAGCCCTGATCCACCACGAGCCTAAATAAAGGCAGAGCCAAATGTATTTCTATAGGATGGTGTGAGGGCATCTGTTCCTAATGACATCCTCTTAAAGCAAGAATACAGAGTAGCCATCTTCATGTTATTAAAAACTGGCCTGTATAGTCATTACCACTATGTAATTTTCACTAGGGTACCGTATAGCAGAGTTTGGCCCTTCCACCTTATTATTATTATTATTATTATTATTATTATTATTATTATTATGGCTGTTGCTATTGGTATTGCTATTACTATTACTACTACTATTACTATTACTATTGCTATTATTATTTTATTTTAACCAGAAGGACCCTGCAGAACTTTTCCTGGAGTTTTTCAGCATTTATTTAGCCTTGCATCATTGCCCAAGACCACAACTGGAATCTCTCAAGCCTCATCCCACGATCTTTTACTCCCCTAAACGCTGCTCGTATTTGATTCTCTCATTAAAAGGACTCTAACCAAACAATTTGCAGCATGTAAGTACTTTAAAATGCAGTTAAAAATTACTAGAGGAGACAGCACTGGCTGATGAATAGGCAAGCGGGGTAACCTGACCCCTGGGAGCTTACACATCCCCTTTTTGTTTGTTTGTTTGTTTTTTTTTCTGCTGAACTTTCCAGGAGTTTCATCTGCAATCAAACCTGGGGCCTTAATGTGGTAGAAAAAGCTGCAAAAATGCTTTAAATGCTATCACCACCTTGACCATTTGTGTATACTTTTTTTTTTTTTTAAGAGGGGATGATTCTTGCTGCAAGCTGCTATAGAAAAAAATATATAATTTGGTTTCTTCTATCTGCTTTTCCTGTGTGAAAGGGAAACTGCGTTTGGGTGCCGTGCCGTTCCCCCAGCATTTGAGCTCTGCTTATTCTGCTGCCCTGCTAAAGGTCAAAAGCAGGTAATGCATGTTGAAATTTCCACAGAGCAGGGTAAGCTCGGAGCTTGTTGACTTTGATATCGGTTTTCTTCCACCCAGGGGGAAAAAAAAAAAAAAAAAAAAAGGAAAAAAAATCCCTTCAGCTCCTCATTGATTTTTCATGGAAATTCACCAATTTCTCCTCGTTTAAGATCTAGTTTCTGATTTCTCCCTGATTATCATATCCCTCTGCCCCCCCAGATGAAGCCCTGCTTTGTTCCAGCTCAGGATGATGATGATATCATTACTGCACCGAGCACGGGGCAAAAATTCCAGTTTGCTACAACATCGGTGCTGAATGGCAGAGGTTACTTCAGAAAAAAAAAATCAAACAAAAACCCCTGGTAAATACACCTTCCTAAAAAAAAAAAGGAAAATAATACAATAAAAAGTTACACAAAGCTTGAAATAGGAATGTAATGTGCCTTTGTGCAGAAGATGCTAATAAGGTCGGCGGTGCAGAATTAGCCACTGTTACTCTTTTAACCGCTGCTTTCGGATATCACGCTTCGCCCTGGCTGTGTTTGTTTGGTTTCAGCTGCCTGTCGCTCACTTCCCTGGCTTCAGCCCTTCTGCTTTTAGCTGCAAACAGGCACAAGGGGAAAAAACCAGTTTGCATTTCCACGACTTTAGATAACACAACGTGAATTGATGGAATGAGCCACGGAACTTTACAGTCCCCCTTGGCTCTGCAAGGGGCAAAAAGTGACCTTTAAATAAACAAAATTCTGGTCATCAGCGTGTTTAATTGGTGCAGAACTGGATTAGGATGTGCCCATTGGGCTCCCGAGAGTGAAAGCCACTTTTCTTCAGATATATCGATGGAGATGTTGGGATTAATTCACCCTCTTGGGCTCTTGCAGGAGTTTACAGGGAAAGCATTTAAAACTTATATTTTAAAATGAATCTGGGATATGAAGGCTTGATGTGTTATTGCTGGGGGCTAGAAAACTGATGTATTAGAATGAATTTTTTTATTCATTTTCACTGGCTCACGTATTCAAAAAGAAGTGCTGTTCTGTGCACACTACTTTAAAAAAAAAAAAAAGCTTTTGAAAACTTCAGTTGTCAAAATAATCAG
The DNA here is from genome assembly GCA_013400615.1 of Syrrhaptes paradoxus. NCBI lineage: Eukaryota > Metazoa > Chordata > Aves > Pterocliformes > Pteroclidae > Syrrhaptes > Syrrhaptes paradoxus. The sequence continues at coordinate 86,278 of VZTO01012500.1, forward strand.
AATATTCCCTCCCATGAGAGTACCAGAAAGCAGCATGGGTTATTAGAAGGAGTCTAACAGATCAGACTTTTAACATTTACTCAGATAATTAATCCAGGGAGAGAAAGGTAGAGTAAAGAAGACAAAAGTGGAAAGCTATTTGTGCTACGAGAAAATTTCACAGCCTAAAATATTTTTTTTCCTAGATAAAATAAATACTTTAAAATCTATTTAGCCACTAGCATGCATAGATATTTCATCATATATATCCCTATAGCAAGCTAACATTTTGGATACAGCTTACCGGTCATAACTTTGACAAAATATACAGTTGAGTCTTTGTGAATTAGGGTGTTTTAAAGCCATTCAGGGAAACTCCTCCTTTAAACACAGTGGCTTGAGATGAAAATGCACATTTAATTCTTTAGAACATTTTCCCCAAATGAATATAAATGTGAAGTCTGCCCTTTAAATTAAATGACAGCAAGAAGTCAGGGGGAAAAAAACAAAACAAAACAAACAATAGCAAACAGTTTGAGATGGATTCTGGTCTCAACCTCATGTTAAATAAGGGACTGGCTTTAATTTAGTTAATGAGATTTAACCGGTGTAAATTAAATTAGGCTAATTATTTTACTATCAAAACGATCTCTGTCTTTGCAAACAGAATAGATTTTTTAAAAAAATTGAATAATTTTTTTCAAATTTAAATAAAGTACTGACATGAGATGTAAAAGCAGAAATCCTATAGATGGAATGTTTCTGTGAGCAGAAAAAAATATTTTTCTTAATTGATTTATATGTAATTATTCTTTTGAATTTTAGTAATTTTTCTTATTTCAAATTGCATCTACAGTCTCTCAGATCAAAGCCAATTTGTGCTATATACCTTCAAAAAGCATTTTTTCCTTCTCGCCATCACCTCTTTGCGCAGCACACAACATCCCCCCAATTTGTCAGTGTGTAAAATTCATTTGCCAAGGCACGCAGCTACCCCGCACGGTAAGGGCTGGATTACCAGGTGTTTGAACTTTTAGAAGCCAGGAAAGGGTTGTGTATAATCTCTTATATGTTATGTTTGATTGTTATGGTTTTTAAGTCTTATATAGTAACCAATTATTTTTATAACACCTCTAATTGCATAAAAAATAGATATAATGTGAACCGTTTAGGGCGAGAGAGCATGGATTTTCATTCTTGATACAGAAACCTACCCGATAAAATTATTAAACTGTGTGCTGACGAAGCAAATTGTGCTAGAAGTGTATAACAAGTGCTGAAAAGACAAATCCACTCCCAATTGCAGCGCAAACCCGTGCCCCGGCAGCAGAACTTGCGCGGTCCCCGAAGCCACCGGCTGCCTCTTGCACCGCCAAAGTCGCAATGCCACCTAATGGAGAGCCCGCACCTCGCACAACCCCAGCAGGATTTTTTTTTTTTTTTTTCCGCGATAGCAATCTTTACTTAGCTTTAACAGCTTTAAAAAAAATAAAATAAAATAAAAAATTACAAAGCAATACTTTCAATGGAAGAATAACAAAATCCTGCAGCAAAGACTGGACAAATATTTGGATTGCCTTGCTAGATGTCAACGCTTGAAATGAGCAGCGTTGTCTCAACTCATCCCTGTCTCACGGATTGATGCACGTGGCCCCTAAAGCACGAATCTTGGTTTTATACGGGGTGCATGGCTGATGTAGTGGTTTAGATTTATTATCTTCATAGAAATCCCCTATTCCTGCTACGCAGAAAACTTGGAGACTTGACCTGCTTGCGAAGCGATGTGAAAGTACGCTCGGATGCACTAATCCCTGCTCTCTGACGCGTGGTTGTGACATGCTTTCATCTTCCCCATGGCTCACACCCCCCTGCTCCGGCTCGCACACCCAGATGTGCACAAGCACACCCGCACACCGCTGCTCGCACGTGGCTGTTTGCAGAGAAATGCACATGGAGGAGCCAAGGCCATGGCACAGAGACAGGGAATAAATGTGTCTTTGCCTCCAACTGCTTTTTGCAGGTTGTATTTGGTTCCTGCAGCATTACAAACATCTACATGCGCCTTCCCAGGAATGTTTTTACGTATGTGTTCATAGGCAGGCATGCATCAGTGCTGACAAACACATATATGGTTATCTATTCGCACATATAGAAACATAGGGGCAAATTACGCTGCATTTTCACTGGTGCAGCAAATAAAGTTTGACCAACTTTTAGGACTGAATCCCAAACCAGGCCCTAATTTGAAGATGATTTAAGATTTCCATTCCAGTGAAATACCGTTGGATGTAAGGCTATCAGAAAGCGGTTTGGGTTTTTCTTTCCCCTTTCCCCATCGCTGCTGAACAAAGCACCATTCTCTCAGACTTGTAGATGTTTTCCTTTACACTGCAACTGGGATTTTCCTTTAATTTCCTTCTGTACGGCCTGATCCAAAGCTCCCGCTGGTTTCAGAAGGTTTGGGATAGGGCCCTGCCCTTCTTCAGCTCCTGACCTGCTGCAGGTACATCTCAAGTCAGCGCTGATTTGAATGATAAACGTCAGGCCACAGAAAAATAGTTTAGAAGAGGGGCTGGGTGGCAAAGACAGTAATTTTCTATGAAGTGTACTATGCTTATACCAAGGTTTGCACCCCCCGCACCATCTATTTCAAGCATTTTCTTGTATGGCAAGGTTAGAGGTAAAAATCAACTATAAGAAAGATAAAGTTTTAAAAAACAACAGGATTAAAGGCAGCAGTAAAAGACAGTGGGAAAAAAAAAACCGCTGGGAAGAGTAACTTTGCTACTCACAATGAAAAAAAAAAGGAAAAAATCGAAATAATAGTAAAGAAAATTCAGACAAGCCCAACAACAGAAACCCCGAAGCAAATAAAAGTGAGTGGAACAGATTTCCGTGTTTACTTTTCTTCCTGCAGTTGGATCCCTTGTTGTAGCTACAAGAACTGCAAGGATAGGACGCGAAATGGGAAATAAAAGGCAGGAAAAAGAAAAAAAAATTAAAGCAATTTAAGGCAAAGGAAACAAATCCAAAGCCTCCAGCCTGGGCCAGTGGAGCTGGCGGAGCTGCTCCCCCTCTGCCCAGGCTTTGTCCCAGGAGCCCGGCGGATTTTTCAAGGCAGAAGCTGGGAGCGGGGAAATGGGATGGTGCAAAGCCCGGGCTCGGAGGGGAGGAAGAGGAAGAGGAGGAGGGTTTCGGGACGGGGAGAGGAAAGAAAAAAAGTCCAGTACATACAGCTCGATGAGTCCACCAGCCCCCAGCCTCCGCTGCTCTCTCTCTCCCTCCTAAGTCAAAAAGGAAATGAGGTTCTTTTTTTTTTTCTTTTTTTTTTCTTTTTTTTTTTTTTTTACAGCATCAGAAAATGAACCATCAGGAAGTTGGCAAAATCTCTAACTAAACAATCAATCGAGGAAACGAAACAAATTCGCGCGGGCCAGGCGCTTTGGCAGGGAGGGGAGCGAGGGCCGGCGGTGTGGCGCGCAGATCCGCGCATCTCTGCGCATCGCCGCGCAACGCAGCGCAAGCACTGCGCACCGCGGGCAGCGCTCCGACCCGCAATCCCCCCTCACTGCTGCATTTTTACCCCGTGGAAAATCATCCTCCGGGGATAGGTACGCGGCCGCGGACGCGCAGCATCTCCCGCGGGCGCGGCCGCCCGATTTTGGTTATTTTTAAAGCTGCGACAGAGCGCAGGGCAGGAGCGGGGGGTGCCGGCCGGGTTTGCCTCCCCACCCGGGGTCTGCCTACCCGGCAGAAATACCGACATCAGCCCGTCTGTCCCCAAATCGAACTGAAAGGCGGTTCCCTGCCCACCCGCGCAGGGTGCGCAGCCCTTCCCGAGGAATTCTCCTCCCTTCCCACGGGCTGGGAGAAGCAGGATGGAGAAATGAGCGAGTTCCGTGCCGGTATTGCTTCTAAAACTTCATTTCGCACAAGGATGCGGGTAGCAAGGAGAAGGTTGGGTTTTTGATTTTTTTTTTTTTTTTTTTT